>JBBBDQ010001014.1:2785000-3040000 GCA_037127315.1 Ascarosepion bandense | reverse complement strand
TTAACCTCCAACAAACCCTCCATACCAACCCCTGGAAAGATTCGGCTGACACTATCCATTGGTTTAACAATATCGTAGATAAAACTAGAACTACATTTCTTAAATTTGAAATTATTGATCTCTATCCCTCTATATCGAAAGATATCCTAGTAAAATGTACCAATTTCGCGAAAAACTACGTAGAGATCAGAGAAAAAGAAACTAGCAGCGAGAAAATCCCTTAACCTTTATTGATTCTATCTGGACGAAACGTCACAATAGTAAGTTTGACGTTCCTATGGGAGCACATGATTCAGCCCAAGTTGCCGATTTAATAGGCATCTATATTCTAGACAGCCTGGGTAAGGTTGTAAATCCTAAACAGGTAGGCCTATATCGGGATGATGGGCTTATGTTCGTCCCGAATAGTAATGGACCCTTGAATATGAAAATCCCGAAGAAAATCATTAAGACCATCAGTATGCTAGGATTCAAAATAGAAATCGCACCCAACTTAAAGATAGTAAATTACCTAGACATTACCCTCAACCTGGACAATAATTCCTTTAAACCATACAATAAAGACAATGAAATCCCAAGCTACATCAATATTAGTTCGACCCACCCTAGCGCCATTATAAAACAGATACCGAAGACGTGAATATTAGAATTAACCGATTATCCTCTAGCCGAGAAATCTTTAGAAATAATAACAAAAAACAAACTATACGTTAAGGCCCGCCAGAATAGCGGATATAAAGGGAAATTAACGTATTTAATATCTAATAAGAATCAGGGACCGTTAAAAACCAAAAGTAGAAATAGGAAAAGGATCATTAAATGGTTTAAACCCCCGTACTGTAAATTATCTACAATTAACATTGGTAAGATCTTCCTTAAATTAATAAATAAACACTTTCATGGAGATAACTCCTAAATAAGATATTCAATAGGAAAACCACATCGTGTACCAATAGCATGTATAACATTATTACCTCCAATAATAACCAAATCTTGAAGGGAATCAGTTCGGAAAATACAATGACACCTCCCTGTAACTGTAAATCTAGAAGTAACTGCCCGATTGAGGGTAAGTGTAGATCTGAAAATGTGATTTATCAAGCCACCATCTACCCTAAGGAAAATCAGGGGAGACGGAATATTTATATCGGAATTTCAGCGGGAATTTGGAAGCAACGATTTTATACTCACAGGCACTCCTTCACCAACTCTAGTTTAAAATACCAAACTGTGCTTTCTAGGAAATACTGGGAATTAAAAGAAAGTAACTTAGATCCTCAAATAAAATGGGAACTCGTAGACAAGGCTAGGACCCCTAATAGCTTAAGAGATAGGTGTGTTAACATTTCAAGACCAAAATATTCTCCTTAACAAAGGGAGATCATAGGTATGTGTCGCCATAGAAATAAATATAAATTACAATAATTATCCGATTCTCTCAGTCCCGTTGAAAAATTGCAAATTGTTTTAAAGTTGACTTAGCAGTTACATCCACATCACTTACCCTTCTAACCTTAGGATCAAGCCACATACCTCCCACTACTAAGGAAGAATTACTACTGCATCCGTCCACCTTCCCAAGCCAAAGAAAAACCAATACATCCCAAGCTCTTCCTTTGTCTAAACTAACCATTGGGTTTAGAATGTTCTTCATTCTCTGTTTAGAAGGGATCGAAGAATGCATACCTTAAAGTGACATGTTGAAAACGGTTATTTCCTCACTAAATTTTATTTGAATTTACAGATATATATATATATATATATATCCAGAAGATTTAGTAAGTAATCTCAATGGATCCGAGTAATACGAGAATAAATAATAAAACTGATCTAGAAAAGAACTCGATGTAAATTAAAATATAAAAAATGGAAATAATAATTTATTTTATATGTAAATTTCATATTTTATATGTAAATATTTCATATTATAGACATTTCTACAGGTTCTAAGAACACGCGTTATCAATCCCAGCCGGACGACAATGAAGAAATTCTAGTTTAAGTGAAAATAAAGGTTAGTTTAAAATAGCAAGAGGCAAAGAAGTGTAGTTTAGAAAATGAAAAGTCCGAGAGGTGGGGAGAGGGAGAATAATAGCAGAATTTACCATAGGAATGGAAGGGAAGGCAACTTGCCCGAGGGGTCAAAGGTAACTGGTAAGAATTAACTTTAAGGTGTCACTTATAAAAAATTAAATTCCAAGCGGCATCACTAAATTTATGCTATAAATTAATATAATGATTGAATTGGAAGGAAGGGAATAGGTTACTACTTTATTAAGGATATTTAAATCTACTATTATGACGACACTTGCAAACAACTCGTTACGTTGATTAAGAAGTAACTTTTGATTATGGTATTTTAATATCGTATTTTTTTCTTCCAAGCAAAAATTACATTTATATATATAAACTTTTATGTATGTGTGTGTGAGTGTGTGGTTGTATGTGTATGTGAGTGTGTGATTGTATGTGTATGTGAGTGTGTGATTGTATGTGTGTGTGAGTGTGTGGTTGTATGTGTGTGTGAGTGTGTGGTTGCATGTGTGTGTAAGTGTGTGATTGTATGTGTGTGTCAGTGTGTGGTTGTATGTGTATGTGAGTGTGTGATTGTATGTGTATGTGAGTGTGTGATTGTATGTGTGTGTGAGTGTGTGGTTGTATGTGTGTGTGAGTGTGTGGTTGTATGTGTGTGTAATAAATGCAAAAGAAAGAATTGTCTAAATTACGCAAAAATATCACTAACATGAATTTTTAACAAATATATTTATCAAAATTATACGAAAATATGAAATAATAAAAAGTAAATTTATTCAATAAAATTGTCATCATTTATCTAACTTTCCTCCATCATTAGCAATATAAAGGGTAATACGATTTTGCAGTTCACTAATTTACAGTAATGCCTGAAATCACATTACTTATTTTAGCTTTCAAATCTTCTAATGAATTGGAGTTGGTTGCATACACAATTGTTTTCACATGTCCTCATAAAATAATTTCTTCTTCTTCTATGTGCCCTGTCCCTTCAGGACGTAGGCGATCATGGCTCTCCACGTCTCCCTATCCCTTGTGGCTCTTAGTATGTTTGCTCCTGTTGCTCCTGGCAACCACCGTTCCGTCATCCACCTGATCAGGCCCTGCAAATATGTTATCCGTTGCCTTCCTCTGTCTCTCCTTCCTTCTATCTGTCCAGTCAGTATCAGGTTCTCCAGGCT
Source organism: Ascarosepion bandense (assembly GCA_037127315.1). Classification (NCBI taxonomy): domain Eukaryota; kingdom Metazoa; phylum Mollusca; class Cephalopoda; order Sepiida; family Sepiidae; genus Ascarosepion; species Ascarosepion bandense. The sequence goes on along the minus strand of JBBBDQ010001014.1, from coordinate 3,036,785 downwards.
CTCCTTCCTCATTGCATGTCCCAGGAACTTCAGTTGTCTCTTCCTGATGCTCAGCATCAATTTCCTTTTTGTTGCCATTCTTTCTAACACCTCGTCGTTGCTTGTTGCTTGTCCACGATATCCGTAGCATCCTTCTGTAGAACCACATTTCGGCCGCTTCCAGTTTTGTCCTCATTTTCGATGATATTGTCCAGCATTCACTGCCGTATTGAAGAACTGACAGCACGTAGCAGTCTAGCACTCTTTTCTTCGTTTCAATTGAGATTTTCCTGTGTGTTAGTATTTTGCTCATCTTCTGGAACGCGTCCTTTGCCATGCCAATTCGCCTTCGGATCTCCGTGTCGCACTTTCCATCTCCTGTTAGAACACTTCCTAGGTACTTAAATTCTTGGACTTGTTTGATTCTGTTATCCCCCACCTGTATTTGGCATTTTGGGTTGCACCTTTTGCTGATGATGGAGTCAAATCTGGCGAACGGGAGGATGACGACTTTAGAATTTTCTCCAACACATCTAGACGGTCTGCTCGTTTAAGTTGGTGAGAGCTGTCATAATCTTTACCTTCAGTTCTTTGTTGGCGTCATAAAGATATTTGTTTTTGGTCTCCAGCCTCAACTGCACCGATTGCGTAATAATCCAGAACTGCAATCTGGAGAGTAAGGTGGCCCGATGTGAGGTGTGATGTGGTGGCAGAATTTGTCTAACAGCTATGACTTGTTTTTTTCTTTTTTATGTGGCAATGGTGCAGGGTTTTGTTGTCAGGCATAGGCTCTTCCAGCAGTTATAGTTCTGGACCAGGGCAGCACTATCACTTCAAGTCACTTGATGTAGTACATCGTATTGAGTCTGTGGCCCTGTGGAAAGATGAATAAAGGTTATCATGTCGCCATCACTTGTGATTACTCAAAACACCTTTATACATGTAATTAGAGTCATCCAACTCCTTCGGAATCCTATGAGCTGTCCCTAGATTGACACCCAAATACTATGAAATGTTCGTATTTGAGTTTCCAGAGCAAAGACTAAGCACAACATCATGCTGCTGCGAAATTTCTGGCAGAGAGAATTGCGTTATGATCCTCTTTTTCTCGTAGATGATGCCCAACTGACCGTGCTACACTGTGAAATCGAACCGACAAAATCAAAATCAAATAACGCACATGTGCAAAATTAAATATCTAAAATGGCGATAATTTACTCATCGCAACCTTTATATATATATATATAAATTAAAAAAGGATTAATTCACTGATGTTGGATGATCATTTCGATATGAAAATCCCCACGGGGAATAACACATCACCTCAGCAACAAAAAAATCCTTTCAGAAACTGGAGATATACACACACACTACCGGCCATAATTAATTGAAAAACAAGGAAGATATATTTAGTACTATTTTTAGTATTTATCGCCAAGTGGAGAATTTTAAATGAAAATAGAATTGTTCTTTCGAAGAATGGTAGCCAGGAAAACTTTACTTCGGCCAGCCAATAAGGAGAAGAGACAAGCATGGTGAAGAGAACACAAAAATTAGACACTCGAACAGTAGTCAAAAGTGTTGTGGACTGATGAGTCTATGTTCAAACTGTTTGGGAGTAAAAGGAGGGTGTAGGTGAGGAGGAGGGTTAGGGAGTGAGTGAAAGATGGGTGGGTACAGTCATCGATGAAACATCGTGGTGGATCCTTCATGGTTTGGGGCTGTTTTGCGGGCATGAGTTCCGGTGACTTGGTTGAATTAAAGTGGACTATGAAGAAAGAACAGTACCATTCACTCTTACAGAGATATGCAATTCCATCTGGATTGTGTAATGTGGGTCAAACTTTAATCCTCAAGGAGGATAACGACCGAAAACATACTTCTAAATTGTGCCAAAATTATTTAAAATTAGAAGAAACTGCTGGAGTGTTTGTGTTGGCCTCCTCAGTCACCAGAGCTCTCACCAATTGAACCTGAATGGGATGAGCTGGATAGAAGAAGTAAAAAGAAACAGCCTAGTAATTTAGGATTTAGATGTCTAAAGGGTACCTGGAGTGAGTTTTCGGAGGATATTTTTTAAAAACTTATGGAAAGAATGCCTAGGTGAGGGCAAAAGAAGTTAATTTGATAAAACTGCAATACAGGTAATTATTAAATATTTATAAATTCATTTGATGCACATGTTATTGTGCAGTATTATCAAAAGAACCATTCTATTTTCATTTACAATTATTCACTTGGCAATAAATACTAAGAAATAGTATGAATGACATAACGCATGATGGAATCCAAAATGTCCAAAGGATATCCTTTTTTAGAAAGTGTCATTTTAATAAAGTCCATTTCACCGCAAAAGAAGGAATTAGAGCAAATTCTAAGAGCTTGAAAAGTCAGTGTTCTAACGGAATTAGACGTGGACAGAAAGAGTTCCAATATATATATATATATATATATATATATATATATATATATATATATATATATATATATATATTTAATTGAGATACTTTAATCCAAGCGAAAAAAGCAGGAAGGTAAATTCCAAAAACCCGATCTTAATTAATATTAAAAATTTTATTTTAATATTAAAAAATGATACAGGAAGAGAGCTCCATGTAATAAAATATTACAGAGCAAATATAAATTAAAAAAGGATTACTTCAATGTTGTTGAATATATATATATATATATATATATATATATATATATATATATATATATATATATATACTTTATCCATCTCTTAATGCTTTCCAACTTTTCCCTCATTGTTTCAATATATTTCCCTCCTCCTCTCTTACTCTCTGACACCCACACAAAAATATATATTTAGACATTGACATAAGTCAAGGGTCTATTGAGTTTAGTGCAACTTCTTAACTGATTCTTTCCTCAAAAATACGCGAAAGCAGACAAGGAATGGAAAAAAATGGTGACAAAACGAAATCAAACTGACTAGTGAATAATGAGATAACTGCCTCAGAAACTAAATCACAACGGACAGCATATACTTCCGGGACTAAGTAGGCCAATTCACAGTTTTCTTGCCGACTTCGAATGTTGAATATTTTTTGTAGCTTTTATTGAGATGAGACAGTTGACTAAAACACGGATCTGTTATCGTTGCAAAGAGCTCTGTATCTAGACATCTCAAGTTGCTCTGCCGGTAACATTAAAAAGCTCGGATAAGATTAGATTCGACACGACTCGAGGCCACTTTTACACCTGTATTGACTTGCGTTCACTATAGGTAGAAAATCTTCATTCAAATACGTTTAATTGAATAATATAGACATATCATAATGAGTTTTATACTGCTATTTTCTAGTTCTCTAAACTTTTCCTTGATGTTTTGATCTAATTTATCAAGGGAACTATAGTAGATTCAATCTCACACTAACCTCAAGAAAATTTACTTTTTTTTACGGGAACTATAATGACGGTTTCTTTTAGAAGACGCAGGTTCGAATACGCATATTTTTCTAACAGGATTTCCCGATTATTTGGGTCAGTTTTTGTTAATAAATGTACTGTTTAATTAAAAAAAGGACAGGGCGTCAGCTTAAATGCTAGCATCCATTAAAATAATGATTAAACGAATAAATTATAAATACAATACTTTGCAAAAGTATTAGGACACGAACTACTTTATCTTTTATGAGGTATATTGACAGAAAATAAACAATTTAATTAAAGTCATTTTATTTGATTTACTCAACAAATGCTTGAACAAGAAAAATACTTCTTACAAAATAAATTTAATATTTAGTATAATAGCCTTTTGTTTTGATCACAGCCTTCATTCTGTCAGGCATTGACATCACAGGCTTCTTCAATGTATTTAATGGTATCTCAGTTTCTTTGGACCTATAATATATTTAGCCCTTTGGACCTATAAATATATTTAGCCCTTTCAAGGAGATTCTGGAAAATGAAGGAAGAATGGCTGGACCCTGTAGTTAGTTGGAAACTGATAGGTTCAGCCCTAATTACGAGGAATTTTCGTGATAGGTGCGATCTGTGTCTGCAAAAAAAATACTAATATTAAATTACCCAAACCAAAGTTCTAAATTCAGTTCTTAAGAGAGAAAATATAAATTAAGTTGATTTTGATTGATTGATGAAATTTTAAATAGTTAATTTGAACCCCTCTACCTTCCTCTTCCTTTCTCCTATTAATATCTACCTTTTAAGAAGTAAGGATACTTAGACTAACTTAACCCCCAATTTTTCCTGCATGTATGTATATATATTTTTCCCCGCACCTAAAATTAAAAAAAAAATTAATTTTTAAAAACATTTTTAAATAAATTTTATGAATCTTTTTTTTAATTTAAATCTAGGTTTATAATTAATTATATTAATTTAATTTAATTTAATTTAAATTAAATAAATTATATGTCAGCTTTTTCCCTCCAAATAAACTTTTTTTCTAAAAATCTTTTTTTCTAATAACTTCATCCCATTAAAAATGCTAGTTTTCTTAACACGTCCCTAGCATCTCTACGGAGATGAAATTTTCCTTTTCTTTATTTTTTCTTTCTTTTCTTTTTCTTTTTCCTTTTTCTTTCCTTTTCTTTCCATTTTGTTTAACCCACTTCCCTGTCAAACAACACTTCCTGTTTATTCCTTCACTTCCCCATCCTCTTTTTTGGAGCTAGACAAAGCCAAACTTTTAAATTTTTCACTTACAACACAATCTAAAAGTGAAGTTGTCCAAAATCTAAAAATCTAAAAATAGACATTGATTGTTATCTACTTATCAATCCCACCCCTCTAGCTTTTTTCTGTGACATAAATTTTGAACTTCTGCCGGTAATATCTTGTTTTATTTTGAGTATAAATGCTGCCGATGAAATGTGAAATCTCTCTTAGGGATTTCATTTAGAAATGATCATACAACGGTTTTGAACTTCGAAGTTTATTTTATTTTATAATTGGCTCTGTAATTTAAATAGTAATTACATTGAGCCATCCACCTGAATCATTTTTTAAGATTAAATTATCAATATTAATTGGGATCGGATATTTGGAATTTACCTTCCTGCTTTTCCATTTGGATTAAAGTTTTTATATTTATATATATATATATATATATATATATATAAAGAGAGAGAGAGAGAGAGGGAGAAATAAAGAGAGAGAGAGAGAGAGAGATGTATTAATGTCTAGTCCGTAAACGGTGAAGATAATCCAACAAGATTAACTGAATATAAAATATTAAGTGTTATATTTATATCGAGAGGTCAATGGATGTTATCCAGAGCAATATGATATTTATAAAAGAAAACTCAACACGTCATTTAAATTGGTTATAAATTATAATTCATTTCAATGAGCTTAATTAGCTCATTGCATCAGACCACACAATATTCCTTCCATTTGGTACAAAATTTTTTTGCCGGAATAAGCGTTTTCTTTAACTGAAGAGAAAGATAAAACAATAAAAATAAAAATAAGAAGGAAAAGAGAAAATGGAAAGAGAGTCAGGATTTAGGCATTGCAGTCACTGAGGATAATGACCTACCATACAATGGGTTGACATGCCAATCTAAGTACACGATGATTTTATATTATTAGTGTACGAAGCTTTTAAAAGAATATCCTATCATGAGCTATGTAATTGTAAATGAGTTCACTATAATGACTTCGACATAAATATTTCACGTGTATAATGGGGCACCTAAGTGTAAGCTGAGATATGTTTCTCATATTTATGGGTGCACCTAATTTTGTGCATGCTTCTATGGAATTTTGTGCATGTTTTTATATATTATTGAATGTATTACTGTGTGTATAAGGGGGCACCTAAGTATAAGTGTATTTCATATATAAGAATGGACCTAATTATGCAGACATTTTTCCATCATGTGAGAACACCTGATTATATGTGGGTTATGTTAATCTTGGATGCATTCAGTTGTGCATTCTTGACCTGATTATACCTTCGTGTACTAATCATTCTAAACCATATGTGTACAGATTAGTATCAATAATCCGAATGAGGTATGCCGGTATATATATATATATATATATATATATATATATATATATATATATATATGTAATGTTTGTTAAGACGTATGAAAAGAAAATATACCACCTCGTTTGGGAGTTAAGAGTACACAGGCGTACGTTGTCTTTATGCATAGGGATATATAAAAAGTTGCTGATATACTTATATATATATATATATATATATATATATATATATATACATATATACATATACTTTAATGGTTGTTACAATGTCTTTAAATTCATAGTATCACTACACAAAAAATTTATCATGTTTCAAAGCCAGCCCATTATGTTTTGGCTTCATCCTCAGGTGATTTCTTTAGAAAATTTTCAAAAAAAGATTTTCTAAAAAAGATTTTCTAAAACAAATCACCTGAGGATGAAGCCAAAACATAATGGGCTGGCTTCGAAAGATGAGAAATTTTTGTGTAGTGATACTATGAATTTAAAAACATTGTAACAACCATTACAGTATAACGCTCTACATTTGTATTGAGCACTCTTTATAAAAGTAAATGCATGAACGAAAAGATAAATAAAGCTATGAGTTCAACAACTTAGTTACAATATATATATATATATATATATATATATATATATATATATATATATATATATATATATATATGGATGTGTATACATGTATGCGTGAATCAGCTCCTCATAGAATTGCGAGTGTCTGAACACAATAATTGCATGTGGATATAAAGAGATAAATGTAGGTATGAAGAACACATTTATGAGCATATATATGTATGGATGTGAGGATGTATGTAAGTATGAAAATGTATGCGTAATTTGGGAGTATGTGTGAGAATTACTAGCTTAAGAGAACCGACCGGATTTAGCAATGGCTTCGATATAGTCATTCCACTTGAGGTCCGCTGAAAGTGTGAGACCCAGGAGGCGTAGTGTTTTACTCTCTGGGAGGCAAGCCTGGTCCATGCTAATAGGAGGTAGGTGCGATTGTCTGTGGTGATTAATTGTCAGTAGCTTTGTTTTAGAAGCATTAAAATTTACGAGCCATTTCTTACCCCAGTCAACTAAGGATTGGAGGTCCTTTCCAAGCTCGGCTGCAAGGTTAGCTTTGTCGCCCACACCAGATTTTTGATCGAGGCGAGAATATACTGTGGTGTCATTGGCGTACATACCTACTTGGGATCTTATGGTGTCAGGGAGATCATTAATGTAGATCAGAAAGAGCGTAGGATGTATTGGTTTTTGTTGAAGTTGTAAAACGGGATTCATTCTTGGACAATTTTGCCAATAAACGGGAATGGTGTATGTACAATTGGAAGAACGGAGGCTTTACAAGAGCCTGTAATGTGATGCGATGACGTTGCGACGCAGAAGAAGTGGATACATTGTTCCTGTAAAGTCGGAAAAGTTGGCACCTTGCAGAAAGCATGAAATTTTTATGGCATATGATAAGGTAGAAGTAACAAAAAAGACTCGATTTTGTTAGAATACAACTAAGTGTTTCAGAGAAATAAACAATCGCAAAAGGAAACATATTCCATTAATTTTTGCTGCACCCTGTGTATCAATTGAAATTTTTGTTCGCATATCAAAGCATCAGATCTACTAGTGACTCGATTTTGGTTGATTTTGAGTGAAGTGTTTTGGAGAAATGTATAAAAGTGCGCAAAAGACCACCCGAAATTATGTTTGTCGTTGATTTTTGAAAAACCTTTTCATTGATTCGAAAATTTATTTCTGTACATCAAAGAGTCGGACCTTGATATACAATTACCTGATTTTGGTTGAATTTGCAAAAGACGTCTCGCAGGAGAAGAGTTCGTAAAGTCTAAGCTTTTAGGTGATTTCTGCCATAGCCTGTAAAGCGATTCAAAAATTGTTTGCGTTCATCAAAGGTTCATGTCATGATCGACAAGTGACCTAATTTTGGTTAAAATTGGACAAAGGGTTTCGGAAGAGTACGGTTTGTTAGACTGGAGATAACAAACACACAGACAGACAGACAGACGTATCCATTTTATGTATATAGATTTTCATTTTCTTTTTCCTTGTTGATTCTCTTCTTTTCTCATTTTTTACCATTTGAATTTCTTTTTCATATTTTTCTTTGTTTCTTTCTTTCACGATTCTAATTTTTTCTGCTTTTTTTCTTTCTCAATTTGATTTAATTCATTCATTTATTCTTTCTATTTGTAATTTATTCTTTTTTCTTCATTTCATGCTTACATTCTCGCTTCTTATTTTTTCCTGCTTTCTTTCTTTTTCAATATTATTTCTCTCTTTCTTTCTTTCCTTCTTTTTCTACTATATTATTTTTTCTCCTTTTTAGTCTTTCTTTCTTTCTTTCTTTCCCATTTATTATTTTTTCCTGCTTTCTTTCTTTCTCAGTTTTCTTTCTTTCTTTCTACTTTATTTTTTGTCTCTATTTCATTATCTTTTTTCTTTTCCCGGTTTTTATTTTTTCTGCTTTCTTTCTTTCTCAATTTTATTTCATTTATTCATTCAGTTTTTTCTTCTTTCTCTCTTTCTTTTTATTTCTACTTTATTCTTTTTCTCTCCATTTTATTCTTTCTTTCTTTTTCGCTTCTTATTTTTCCTGCTTTATTTCTTTCTCAATTTTATTCCATTCATTCATTCATTCATTTTTCTATTTCTACTTTATTCTTTCTTTTCTCCATTTTATTCTTTTTTCCTGTTTTTTATTTTTTCCTGCTTTATTTCTTTCTTAATTTTATTTCATTCATTCATTCATTCATTCATTCTTCTTATTTCTACTTTATTTTTTTTCTCCATTTCATTCATTCTTTCTTTCTTTTTTCCTGCTTTCTTTCTTTTTCAGTTTTATTTCATTCTTTCTTTTTTCTTTCTTTTTCTACATTATTCTTTTTTCTCCATTTCATTCTTTCTTAATTTCCTTGTTTTTCCTAATTTCATTCTTTCTTCGTCAATATTTTTCTCAGTGTCCTTCTTCTTTCCCATCCTCATATCTTACTGAATTTAATTCTCACATTTTTCTGCATCCTCAGTTCCTTCCCCCCCTTTTTTTTTCGTTTGTCATTCTTTCATATTTTTTCTTTAGAATTTTTTCTGAATGTTTATTTTCCTTTTATCTTCTTTTCTTTATCTTCATCCATTTCTTGTTCCTTTCCTTTAGCTTCCTTGGAACCTGTTTCTTCCTCCATCTTCTTCATCAATATTTCTCAATTGATTTCACGTTCGGTTTTCTTTTTCTACTGTCAAGCAATATCAACAAACGTTACTTGACAATACCTGAGACATTATCCCTTAAACTTGCTCATCAGTTTATTTCAAATTTTCTTTTTTCTTTCTCTCTTTACCGTCGTATTGACCTTTTCATTCAAATGAGTAAACATCGGTTTTTCATTGATGAGTTCAGCATTCATTTTGCTTATACGAAGTCGAGCAGCAACAAAAGCAAACTGAAAACACTGAAAAAATTATTGATGTTCAAGTAGCTAAGATAAAATCGGCCAGTCAAGTTCAAATTCCGATCGATACTCTATCGTTGTCTTTACGCTTATTCCACTGGAAAACTGATCAGAATCCATTTTTTTTTCCCTCAAGCTATTGTAGTCTAAGGACCGGCAATCTACGGCACGAATACCACGCGTGGCACGCCAACCAATATCCAATGGCACGCAGCCGCGAATGACATCACGAAATCTAAACCAATAACTACTACAAAGCAAAGAAGATATTTAGCTCTTTCAAAACTGCTCACTTGTTGGCCTCTCTGCTTGTTTTATCTTTTAAGAGCACCGCTAATAAAGACTAACTAATATACAAGAAAACCTTTCTACGAACGTCAGCCTTTTATTAATTCAACAATTACTTGCTTGAAGAACTGTTTAGGGCCTAAAATTGTATTTATTTTGATTTTAAATGTCGGGGTAGGAAAAATGTTTGGTACAGCCACATTATGATGCAAATGGCTTATGAGTACTATAGCCGGTTCCACGAAGTCTGGAGTACAAGATTAACCTTCTAAACTAAACATGTACCTCTGCTACATGACTATTTAATCTACTGATGCTGGTTGTATTTTGGAATCACTGTTACACCTGTAATCAAAGTAGTTGAAATATAATCACGCAATTCACGCCACCTCCATTCAAAGCAACTCGAATAAAATCCCGCAAACTGTAGAACACGAATACTTTCTTCTTCTTCATATAGATTAGCGTACCTTTGCAACGGTCTTTCTCCTTATTACATAACTAAAACATAAGTCAATCAGTTAAGTGCCATACGTGATACACGCTTGGGCGATCATGTCTCGAAAGAGACATGGCTGACTGGGCAGGAGATTATCCCGCAGTAGTTTGCCATTGCTTTCTGCGGTAGACTGGTTGCCGCCCAAGGCTACAGAACCCAAACTGTTCTATTATTTAACCCATAACTGGAAGGAAGAGACAGATTAATAGCTTTCCAAAGGGCATTTGCGCGTAAGTGAATGCAAGGAATTCGACTGGAATTTGAACTCGGCTTCCCGATTTCTCGTTCCGAGCCGATATCCACTGCACCACGACAAAATAGAACTAAGGGAGGTAACTAATAAATAAAAAATAATGCATACAAAAAGAAAAAGGAGGTAAATAAAGGAGAGTTGGAAATGAAAAGATATAATCTCCCTTTCCAACAACAACGCTGCCATGATGACTTGTCAAATAGCCAATAATTTCTTCCCGGCTTCTTCCCGGTCCCCTCGAAACCTGTCCCGGCTCCCTAGGGTACCGCGGACTCCAGTTTGAGAGCCTAAACTTTGGGCGCCCAACAAAATATTTGAGTAAGCCGAACTTTCTTAATTATTCAAGAATTCATTTATATTCCTCGTTGTTTTTCTCTGTGCTTTTTTCCTTTGGATATCACTTACTAAAAGTAACAATGTATATTAACGATATTGAGCTATAGCTAAGACCAGGCAAGGACAAGGCTTCCATTCATAATAAAAACTTAAAACTTTTGAAAACATTTTATTTCTATTAATGTGGTTTACATATTATTGTATATATTTTTATATGAGATGTATTGTATAATAGGTACACTACCGGCCATAATTATAAGGCAGTCCCAGTGTTTAAAAAATGATGAATTTCATACTATCTTTAGTATGTATTGCCAAGTGAACAATTGTAAATGAAAATAGAATGTTTCTTTTGTTATTACTGCACAATAATATCAGCATCAAATGAATCTATAAATATTTAATACTTACCTATATTGCAGTTTCATAAATGAATGAATGAAAAAGATTTAGGATGATTCGGATGAGTTTATCTTTGTTTCATTGCCTTGTAAAATTTTGCAAAGTAATAATAGCAAAAGAACCATTCTATTTTCATTTAGAATTATCCACTTGGCAATAAATACTAAAAATAGTATGAAATACATAGTTTCAATCTACAGGGTGCGATTGGTAAATTGTCGCTATTTGCCTTGTAACATTTTGCAAAGTAATAATAACAAAAGAACCATTCGATTTTCATTTCGAATTATCCACTTGGCAATAAATACTAAAAATAGTATGAAATACATCATTTAAAAAAATGGGCTGATCTATTAGTTATGGCTGGTAGAGTATATTGCCTTTGCCTTGACCAAAAATACGTGTGCTATTGTCACACTGAATGATTTCAAAATCACAATCTGCAAAAGTAGTAGGCAATTTGGGTGGAAGTCAGCAAAAAAAAAAAAAAAAAGAAAAAAAAAAGAAAAATATGAAAAATGTGTTACAGGGTTAGGGTTAGGTCTTCTACCTATAGTGAACGCAAGTCAAGTTAGGAATCCAAAAAACACTTAGAAATAAAGAAAAATATCTTCTAGAAAATATGAAAAGTATTAAGTGTTAGGAAAACATCGTTTGGAATAAAGTATGAAAAGTGGCTGCATTGCAATGTATAATCTAATCTATATCACAGCAATCCCGAGCTATGTCCTCCTAAATAAAGAAACCATTTGAAGCGACACTGATGCAAACAGCTGCTGAAAATATAAAGTACAAATATAATGTACAAAAGGCTTTTGAAATAAGGAAGTGTTAAAAAAAACAGGAGTTACAAGAGTGAGTCCAGAAAAAAGTAGTGTATGATAATAAATTAGAAAAATAAATTCGAAGAGACACTTAAAAATCACAGTAGGTAATTACTGAAACAAAAGGAGGTTATCTCCCTTTGTTTGACACATTTCTTATTTTTTTACTTGCTTTCTATATCTGAGGAACATTTTTATCATTTGAACTTTTGCATGTCCCTAATACGGGAAGAAACTTAACGGCTAATAAATGAATATTGTACTTTTTAATATACGCTGTTTGCATGCATATTTCTCCTCTAAATTGTAGTTTCACAAATAAGGCTCCATATTTTATTCTATCACTAAAAGCGAAACAAAACCAACTCCTTGCAACAGGTTCAAGAAACATTTTAGGTAAACCATAGGGAAATATAAAGCTATTATTGTACTTTGGTTGAGATAAAGTTGCAGGGATAACATTACAGTCTGTGCGAGACGTCAGGGTGGAGAGTGACAAAGGTCAGTTGCGATGTTAAACCCGGAGAAGAAGAGCATTTCAAGCCTACAACGGTAGAAAACCATTTGACCTCACCAGGTACATAGCGAAACTGCGGTCCTGCCAGATTCGTCTTCGGAAAATGTTAAATTATTTGTTTTAAGGAATGTTATATTATGGATAAATGTGCTCAATGTCAGTCATACGGAATATTCTGGCAACCTTTGAACACACACACACACACACTATATATATATATATATATATATATATATATATATATATATTTTTTAATCATCTCACCCCGAGCAAGGTGGTAACGCCACTGATGTGCAGGGGTCTACATAAGAGTGAAAAGATTGGAAAAAAGAAATCCGGAAACCACATCCTAAACAGGAAACAAGGGTTGAGCCTCTTCACCCGTTCAATAGACGTGGGTGGAGTGTGAACCGGGCGATAGTTTAGTCTATCTACTCCAATTAGTCTACCGGCTATAATTATTAGGCCACTCCAGTGCTTAAAAATCATATAACTGCAAAAGAATTATTGATTAGACAAGTAGACTATTATTTAAAAAGTGCTCAATACACCACGAAAAGAACCAAATACGCCAACCACATATTCAAAAAATGGGTCAACGTGGTTAACATCAAAAGACATGTTTTTCCGATGTGGACTCCAAATAAGTCCAGAAATATGAGAAAATGTAGTTGCATTGACATACTGCTAGTGACATGTTCTTACTAATTTTTTTAGGTTCTGGACATGACGGCAAACTGCATCTGGTAGCAAGGCCTCTGATTGCGATATTGTGAAGAGCATGGAACCCCCTCTTAATTGCTGTTGTTCCCAGGTTTACCTGCTATGGTAGCACCTCTTAGGATTCCAGCTATGGGCAAATAGTTACCCCCAAACTGGGGTAAAAAACTATGAAAATATAAAAAAAGACTTTTATAGGAAAATATACATTTTTGAGGGAATAATATTACTAATATTACATTTTTGAATGAAAAAATTATTGCCAGGAAAACATTTTTGAATAACTCGAAGACACCTTCGGTTTTCTAAAATTAAAAGAAAAGTTTTTAAATGTTTTCATGAAAATCTGACTAAATCAACCTTCACACTATAAGAAAAACATTACAAAATATACCTTAAAACCCTACCTTTTTGACATTAAATAACCCACAGAGGTTGATATGCCGTTAAACAAAACTCAAACTAATTTTTATAAATAAAACAGTACTTTTTTTATGAAATATTAGCGAGAACTGATCTAAGGTACTAATATATATACAGTAGTGGCCATAATATAAGAAACGGACACAACAAAGACATAAATATGTGTATTACTTAAAAATTAATGCATGATTAGCCATAAAAATTTTTACCTAATAAAGATTAGGATGTAATGCATAAATATTATACAGTTACAAAAATTTGCATAATATTTTTTTTTAAATAAAGATTAAATGGAACAAGGAAAATAAACTACTGGAACGATTCTGTTAATACTTGATTGTGAACAAAATATCAACAAAATTTAATATTTGGTAAACATCCCATTATTTTCAATGACTTCTCCGCATCGTTGACCACACGATTTAATTAATTTCTTGCAAAAACAGCGGTAATTCCCTCCCATTTGTATTTCAATAACTCTCATAGGTGATCCTGGTTTTTCGGGTTTCTCTTCTGAGCCCTTTCTCTAATTACCTTCCAAACATTTTCTATTGTATTCTGGTCAGGGCACTGGGCTGGCACTTCATTAGGGCGATTCCTTCTTCTTCAAATAAAGCCATAACTTTCTGAGACCTGTGGCAAGGTGCATTGTCCTGCATGAAAATAGGAGATTTATAAAGATTATGGTGTAATCTTGGTACAAACATGCTGCTGAAGAAGCCTTTTGTAAATCTCAGCATTGATATTGCCATGTACGCGGATGATATTGCCAACTTCTGCAGATGAATTCATTCCCCACACAATCACACTGCAGCAAACAAACTTAACGGTTTTCTTGACACATTGAGAAGACAGTCTTTCACCTGTTCTACAGCGTACATAAGTTTTGCCCTCAGAACCAAATATAGTAAATTTGGACTCGTCACTGAAATGAACTGTATCCCATTGTGCGTCAGTCCAAACAACATGTTCTCTCGCATACTCCAAGGGTGCCCTTTGGTTTCGCTTTGAAATGAGAGATCTCGAAAAACAGGCATGCAATCCTGCATTTTTTAACCTGCGAGCAACCTTTTTCCTTGAGATCTTATTATATGTGTCTTCATTGAATTTACGGGCAATTGATGTAGCAGTTTCAAAACGGTTTTTTGTAGATATTCTAAAAAATTCTTCGATTTTCCCCTTGTGATTTTTTTAAGTCTTCAGGTTTTGCATCTAACGTTTTATCGGTTTTATACCTGCTAATTACACGATGAACGACACTTGATCAACAAGTGATGAACAATACCAGAAATTTCTTAAATTTAATTTATTTTCTTGATAGCGATAATGAGATTTTTTTCTTCAAAAATTTGCCATATTGATTAAAAGTAAAAGTCTTAATGATAAATGAACTTTTACTTATTGTTGAAAAGCTCCATCGAGTTTTTAACAATGCAAATTAAAAATTTATGCAAATTATTAACATAGTTCCTTAACTTTTGTCCAGTAGCTTATTTCCTTTGTTTCATTTAATCTTTATTTAAAAAAAAACTATTATGTAAATGTTTGTAACTTTGTATAATATCTATGCATTACACACTAATCTTTATTAGGTAAAAATTTCATTGTTAATCATGCTTTACTTTTTATGTAATACACATATTTATGGCTTTGTTGTTTCCGTTCCTTATATTATGGCCGCTACTGTATATATATATATATATATATATATATATATATATATATATCCTAAATGACTGAAAATATTGCATAGAAAGCCGAAGAATGTATTGGAATATAGAATGATGACTTACTAACGCTAGACAATGAATGAATGAAATGAAATCTTCGTTAAAGATAAAATAAGAGGTTGTTTTACTTCCACGTAAATAATTATTTGTTTATGAAAGTTAATGCTGGACAATTTACTCACACTTGAAGAGGAAACACGCAGCAACTGATTTGAGCCTTTTCAAAAGAATTCTGAAAATACAACGGACGGAGTAATATCGAAGTTTTAATGGTAATAGGAATAGAAAAACTCATATTCAGAATCATAAAGAAACAGCTAAAATTCTGACACACATGATGAGAAAAGAGTGCTTGGAAAATTGACACTCCAAGGATATACTGAATGCAACTGAGACAGAATAAGACAGTAAGCTCTTTAACGATCTTATGCAAATGACAGACAGATCAGGAACTGCAATGAATATTGGAGGGGAAATTGCTTACATGTGCAAGAATAAGCTGCCTCCGTCTTAATCGTTCTCACCTTGAAGGAAAAGGCATATTAAAGAAAAAAGATAGTCGCTTAGGCCTTCTCTTCCCTCGGCCACCCCTGACAGTAGACACGTATTTGCAATCTTCCTCTTATTTTAATATTCGAAATGAAATGCAACTTTTTACTTAACAGTGTAATGATAAATAACAAACCAGGATTCTGTACAATTAATAGCAAAAAAAAAAAAAAAAAAAAAAAAAAAAAACAAAACATCCCACGGGATTTATTTATCACAATGGTTTTAAAATAATTTTATATAACGACAATTAGAGACGTGACTATCACTCCTCGAGCATTCAGTAGTAGGCACGATGAGATGATAAATAACACATTAAAAGCTACAATCCATAACTTTTTTTTTTTTGCTAAAGGCGATAGCGGAATATGAGGCGAGAAAGAAAGAGTCGTTAAATTAGATTTGATAATCGCTGATTTTAGTTGAATTAATCTGATATAGATTGGTGAGATTGCAAAATTAAGTTTTACTTAGAAAAGACTATGTATATATAAATAAAGCGTAAAAACAGTACGAATATAATCTACACATAAAAAATAACTCAAGATTCATTATATTTTCTATGTTATTTCTGACTGAATACAAGGACCGAGAGGCATCCAAGGTAGGAAAATAATAAATGAGATTGTTTCATTAAGATAAAAAGAGGAGGTAAGATTTCCATGTGATGAGCATTCAGTTCATATCTATCTATCTCAGTCAGTTCATACTATCTATCACCGTCAGTTCATATCTATCTATCTATCTATCTATCTATCTATCTATCTATCTATCTATCTATCTATCTATCTCAGTGAGTTCATATGTCTATCTATCTCAGTCAGTTCATATTTATTTATCTATCTCTCTCAGTCAGTTCACATCTATCTATCTATCTATCTATCTATCTATCTATCTATCTATCTATCTATCTATCTCAGTCAGTTCATATCTATCTATCTATCTCTCTCAGTCAGTTCATATCTATCTATCTCTCTCAGTCAGTTCATATCTATCTATCTCTCTCAGTCGTTTCATATCTATTTATATATCTCTCGCAGTCACTTCATATCTATCGATCTCTCTCTTTCAGTCACTTCATATCTATCTATCTATCTATCTATCTATCTATCTATCTATCTCAGTTCATATCTATCTATATCTCTCAGTCAGTTCATATCTATCAATCTCTCTCAGTCATATCTATCCATTTATCTATCTAAATCTATCTATCTGTCTATCTATCTATCTATCTATCTATCTATCTATCTGTCAGTGCATATCTATCTATCTAAATCTATCAGTTCATGTCTATCTATCGATCGATCTATCTAACTATCTATCTATCTCTTTCAGTGCATATCTATCTATCTAATTAATTCTGTCAGTTCATATCTGTCTCTCTATCTCAGTCAGTTTTCTATCTATCTATTTATCTAAGTTCATATCTATCTCAGTTCATATCTATCTATCTATCTATCTATCTATCTATCTATCTATCTATCTCAGTCAATTCGTATCTATCCTTCTATTTATCTCAGTCAATTCATATCTATCTATCTATCTATCTATCTATCTATCTATCTATCTATCTATCTATCTATCTATCTCAGTCAGTTCATATCTATCTATCTATCTATCTATCTATCTATCTATCTCAGTCAGTTCATATCTATCTATCTATCTATCTATCTATCTATCTATCTATCTATCTATCTCAGTCAGTTCATATCTATCTATCTATCTCAATCAGTTCATATCTATTTATCTCAGTCAGTTCATTTCTATCTATCTATCTATCTATCTATCTATCTATCTATCTCAATTCATATCTATCTATCTATCTATCTGTCTATCTATCTATCTATCTATCTATCTATCTATCTAGTCACTTCATATCTATCTATCTATCTATCTATCTATCTATCTATCTATCTATCTATCTATCTATCTCCATTCTCTCAAGCTCTTTTTTCGTCTACTTTGTCCTCATCCTCGGTATTCCCGTCCGTCTATTACCCTACTTCTTACATTTCTTATAATTACCCCCTATTTTGCATCACTTTCCTCTATGTAACCCCCTGCGCAACAATGACAGCAGAATGACTTGCTTGGGGTGAAATGATTTATATAAAAATTAAATTTATTAACATCGTTTTTACTCATAACAAATCTCGTCAATAGAAAAACTCTTCAGTTGACCAAGTCTATTGAACCCACTCTATCCTGTTATTTAACCCATAGCTGGAGAGATGGATTAATGACTTTCTTAAGGGTATTTGCGCGTAAGTGAATGCAACGAATTCAACTGGAATTCGAACTCAGATCTCCGATTTCTTGCTCCAAGTCGCTATATACTGAACCATACGCATATTCCTATCACTTTTTCTAATTTCTAATGATAATGATAACATTATGTTTCTTCAAACCGTCTCGATATCGACAAACACCAAATAGCTGGTGCGCCCTTTACCATGGTGAGAACCACATTTAAAGATATCAAATGACAGTGTATTTTATTCCGTTTAAGTAAAACAGAACACTGACAAATTATTTTACACCGATTACATAAAGGATTACCCAACAGTCATTCACTCAGTCTCTTTTATTAGGTACTAGCAGTATAGCCCGGCGTTGCTCGGGTGTAATCAAAGCTTTAAAACTAACCCATAGTCCTGGAGCTCAGACTTTTTGGACGTTGGCACGAAAGACTAAAAAGCAGTAGTTGTTTCCAGTTAAAGCGAAACCGTAGACTGAAAGAAAATGAATGGATGTAAGTCAAATTTTGATTTCCTGGTATCGATATCAAATAAGTTTTTTTCGTCGTCAACTGAATTTTGATAGTTGAATAAGTCCTCTGAGTAAATAGTATCATGGCTGAGAGTAAGAACTACAATAATACCTACTTAGAGCCAAACCCGAAGCAAAAACTAAAATAAAAGGGCTGAAAAAAATAGAGATACAGGCAGATAAACAGACATACACACAAGCATCTTGCCTTTTATATATATATATATACATATACATATATATATACATATATATATATATATATATATATATATATATATATATTATCGATTTTCTGCACTATTATAAGAACTGCAACCTTGAAACTTCTGAATATCGTTTCTCATGTCTTTGTCTATGAGTGTATCAAATTTGATTAAAATCGGACCACTCCTTCTATAACCCGATTTTTTCGATTATCGATTTTCGATATTTATCGGGGGTACATCGACACAAAACCTAGCTAAAAAAAACTCACAGCCACTTCTAGTACAACTGTGTAAATTTTCAAGAAAATCAGTTCAGCCGTTCGGAGTCTACAGGTAACGGACACACACACACAGACACACAGACACACACATACACACACACAGACAAAGTTCCATTTATAAATAAGTTTAGATTAAATTATATCAATTAGCATCTTTTATAAATTTTCTTTGACTTTCGCGGTTAGCCTGGAGAATCTTTATAATTGTTCTTCAATTGAAAAATTTTGAAAACCTTACGATATTTCATAGAATACTGTTTATATCGTTGACTTATGCTTTAAATATAAGATAGATAAAACAATTTGTACAGTTGTATATTACATAAACTGCAGCATGAAAACATTGCAACGGGTAATGGGGGACCTTGCAGCAAATAAATGCTGTGAACACAGGGCTGTTCTTGTGCCTTCAGTCAGTCACGTGCCATACGTGATACAAGCTTTGGGCGATCACGTCTCGAAAGAGACATGACTGACTGGGCAGAAGATTATCCCGTAGTAGTTTGCCATTACTTTCTACGGTAGACTGGTTGCCTACCAAGGCTATAGAACCCAATCTATCCTGCCATTTAGCCCATAGCTGAAGTGAGAAGAGATGAATTATAATATATAATATATTAATAAGTAGTAATCAGTAGGGGATCTGTTTATTGCTTCATAACAATAGAAAGCCCAATCCCCACTTTATGCCCAGTAGAAATTTTAAATGTTTTCAACTATAATATTTCGTCAGTCAGTTAAGTGCCATACGTGTTACACGCTTTGGGCGGTCATGTCTCGAAAGAGACATGACTGACTGGGCAGAAGATTATCTCGTAGTAGGTTGCCATTACTTTCTGCGGTAGACTGGTTGCCGACCAATGCTATAGAACCTAATCTTTCCTATAGTTTAACTCATAACTGGAGGGAAGAGAGGAATTAATACCTTTCCCAAGGGTATTTGAAAGCAAGGAATGTCAACTAGAATTCTATCTCGGCTCCCCGATTTGTCGTTTCGAGTCGATATCCACTGCACCACAACGCACATCTTATACCTTAGGATCCAAAAATGCTATTGAGGAATAGCAACGTCATGATGATAGATCCCGCGGTTGATTTCATGGAATCAGTCGTAAGTAGACCAGTCATCTGAAGCAATATAACTTCCAGGATGAATATATCGCACAATCGTCAATTTCGGAGGATGCTAGTCTCTTGGATAGCAACATACTGCACCTCCTTGGCCTCAATCTCCCAAATAATCCCTAATATAATGACTACATCGAATCCATAGCTGCATCTACTGAAGTTTGGGTCACTGTGTCGGGCCAGGAACTTTTTCTCGTCAGTATCCATTTTGCACATTTATATATCTACCATTCGTCCGTGCATTGAATAATGTTGTCATAATCTATCCTGCATATATATAAATCAACCGTGCATGGAATACTTCTGCCATATATGGTCAGGCGCCCCTGCTGTTCATCTCAGTGTTCTCAACAGGTCCCAAAGAGAATCAGTAATGTGATAGGTACCGACTTGGCGGCTCGACTACAGTCACTTCCCCATCGATGAGATGTGGCCTCCCTTTTTCTGTTCTATAAATACTTTCATGGCTTCTGCTCCAACGAACTTAAGTCACTGGTGCCTCTGTAAAAGGTGTTTACGCGTGCAACCAGATTGGCAACTGGTTAAGTTAAACAGATTTCAGATTAATTTATGCAGTTTATGGGAAGAATAAATTTTCGGAAAGCGTTACAGCAGTTGATGAAATGCGAATACACTTTGGGATAATCAAAGATGCATTCAAAATGCTTAGCAGAGTACCGAGAAATAAAAAAATATCGTATGAAACAAGGAAAAAAGTACGAAAATGTTACGTGATATCTGTCATCCCGCATAGCAGTAAGTGTTGGACTATCTTTTCAAAGATCAAGGAGAGACTTGAAGTAGCAGTAATTTGGTTCTACAGAAGAATACTGAGGATACCCCAGACCGAAAATAGTGAATTTAAGTAAATGAATGACAGAATAGAAATACAAAATAGGCTCAGAAATTTGTGAATAACCATGATCATCTATGACTTTAGAGAAACAATGCATAAACAATCAGAAGATATGATGGATGAGGGACAACTTAACCATTAGGGTACGCAATATTTCATGGTCATATATTTCACAGTCATTTATTTAATAGTCATATATTTCATAGTCATGTATTTTATGGTCGTATATTGCCTGGTCTTTTATTTCATGGTCATATATTTCATAGTCATGTATTTTATGGTCGTATATTTCATGGTCATGTATTTTATGGTTATATACTACATGGTCGTATATTTCATGGTTATATATTTCATAATCATGTATTCTATGGTCATATATTGCATGGTCGTATATTTCATGTTCATATATTTCATAGTCATGTATTTTATGGTCATATATTACATGGTCGTATATTTTATGGTCGTATATTTTATAGTCATATTTTTCATCGTCATGTATTTTATGACCATATATAGCATTGTCGTATGTTTAATGCTCATATATTTCATAGTCATATATTACATGGTCGTATATTTCATAGTAATGTTTTTTATGATCATATATTACAGGGTCATATATGTTTCTCATATTCGTTGTGTCACTTATTTTCGTCCAGTGTTTCATTTAACAATTTGAAAGATGTGTGTGATTGGTTGTGGCATCATTGACGTCATTGTGTTTTGTTTCTCGCTATGTTTGTTCGATTTTCGTGTTTATCTTTTGTTCAGCCAGTAAAAAAAATTCAGTAATTGCTGCACGCCTATGGCGACTTTGTTCCAATCAAAAGTTGTCGTTTGTCTCCTTTCTTTTTCCATTTTTCACATTTCTCAGCATCATAGACGACAATCAAAGCCAAAACAGTAATATATATCG
Source organism: Ascarosepion bandense (assembly GCA_037127315.1). Lineage (NCBI taxonomy): Eukaryota > Metazoa > Mollusca > Cephalopoda > Sepiida > Sepiidae > Ascarosepion > Ascarosepion bandense. Next base: position 3,014,660 of record JBBBDQ010001014.1, on the reverse strand, counting down.
TTATTTTTAAAGCAATCATCACTTATCCTTAAGATGCCTGAAACTGCTGATACAATCGAAGCATATTATATATATATATATATATATATATATATATATATATATATATATATATATATACACTACCGGCCATAATAATTATGCCTCCATAGTTTTTTTTAAAGAAATTATGTATTTCATAACATTTTTAGTATTTATTTCCGAATGAAAATATATTGGTTATTTTGTTATTGTTTACAAGGCAAGGAAGCAAAGATGAATTCGTTCGAATCACCCTAAATTTTCTTCATTCTTTCATTGATGATACTGCAATATGGGTAATTATCAAATATTTATAAATTCATTTGATGCTCATGTTATTATGCAGTATTAACAAAAGAGCCATTCTATTTTCATTTACAAGTATTCAATTGGCAGTAAATACAAAAAAATAATATGAATTACGTCATTTTTGAAAACACTAGGGTGGCCTAATAATTATGGCAGGTAGTGTGTGTGTGTGTGTGTGTGTGTGTGTGTGTGTGTGTGTGTGTGTGTGTGTGTGTGTGTCTGGGTGTCTTTGTGCGCATGTGTGTAAAAACGTGTTTTCTCTTAGTGTGTATCAAAATGAAGAAAACTACTCTTAGCCGAAGCGTTATATCCTTTGAGGAAGTTTACCAAGTCAAATGTGTGTGTTTTTTTTTGCACGTGGTAATACACACACACACACACACACACACACACACACACACACACATATATATATATATATATATATATATATATATATATATAAATATGAAGAAAATATACAAGAATGCTATTCTTAGCCGACATGTTTTATAGCCTGAGCGACTTTATCAAGGCAAATATAGAAGTTACTTTCTTACATGTGTTTATATACGCAAGCAAGGATGTCATTGGTTTATCAAATATTTTAATTCTGAGAACATTCATGAATATTCATCAGGTGGTTGAGGGTACAAAATGCCATAATTGAAAGTCCAATGAGGCAAAATTAAATAACTGATACTGAATAAATTTAATAAATGAATATTATTTAAATAGTAATAAAATTTTTAAAGATTTGGATGGACATATGCGCTGTGCATTTTCACATATATATATATATATATATATATATATATATATATATATATATATACTTACATACATACTAGCAGTATAGCCCGCTGTTGCTCGGGTGTAATGGAAATTTTAAAACTAATCCATGGTCCTGGAGCTCAGACTCTTTGGACGTTGGCACGAATGTCTAAAGAGCAATAGTTGTTTCCAGTTAAATCGAAACCGTAGACTAAAAAAAAAATAAATGGATGTAAATCAAATTTTGATTTTTCTGCTATCGTTATCAAATTTTCTGCACAATTGTAAGAACTGCAACCTTGAAACTTCTGAATATCGTTTCTTATGTCTTTGGCTATGAGTGTATCAAATTTGATTAAAATTGGACCACTCCTTCTATAACCCGATGTTTTTTTCATCGATTTTCGATATTTATCGGGGGTACCTCGACAGAAAACCTAGCTAAAAACACTCGCAGACGCTTATAGTACAACTGTGCCAAGTTTCAAGTAAATAGGTTCAGCTGTTTTGGAGTCTATAGGTGACGGATACACACACACACACACAGAGACACACACACAGACACACACACACACAAAGTTCCATTTATAAATAAGTTTAGATAGATATGTATATATAGTATTCTAAGAAAGTGACAGAACACGTAAATTTTAAACCCACTCTTATATAGTATTTACTTTTATAAAGACTGCTAGATACAGAGTATAGCTTTATATTGTAACAAAAAGCATAGACGAATCAGGAAATATCCAAATGAAAACAGAAGTCCAGTCTTTGAGAAGCTCGAAAAATTCAAAGAACTTTCAATCTTCTGTTTACGGGTAATGTAATCTATAGCTTTGAAACCACGAGTCTCCCTGTTAGATTAATTTTGAAATAAGAAGGAAGAAGAAAAAAAGATCTCTGTTTCTTCGCCATATTCTTTGCTTTGTTTTAATATTTTTCTTTCAGATTTATTGAGATATTATTTGTCACAGTTTTTAATATATAATGTGTAATCTAATTTAATATTGCAGTTATTTTCAACTTTAACAAGAAACTTTTTTTTAATTGGAGTAGATAGACCCTTCTATCGACCGGTTCACACTCCACCCAAATCCATTGAACAGGTGTAGAGGCTCATCCCTTGTTCCCTGATCAGGAAGTGGTCTTCGGCTCTCTTTTTCTCCTCAGACCTCAGTGATGGTTCTTATGCGATTTTCCTACGATGTGCGTGGTCGGTGGCAACGTCTCTTCATTGCGAGGGTACCGGGTTGGTAGTTTTCTGGTTGCTGCTTCCGACAGGCAGTTAGGAGCCCTACCTCTTGCGTAGCGTCAAGAACGGCCGTTCTGATCAACAGTTGCATAATATCGGGGTTCTTGCAGTGCTATGTCCCGCATGGACAGGTGTCCCTACCGGCGCTTTCGGTGGGCAAACCCGAGGCTACACTTTGCTGCAGCCCGCGCCAGTTCCATTCCAGTGCATGTCGCAGCTAACGACCGTTTACCTCATCTACTCGAGGTCTCTCTACAACAACAACATTAAACATGATCAGCCATATCTCCGTTAAAAAAGCTAAACCAGACAAATTAAAATCACCTAAACCCCTTAACATGTCCTTTACTAACATCTGCGGTATCCGAATCAATTTCAGTAGCGTTGAATCTTTTCTCCATCAAAAGTCCCCTGACATCCTAGCTCTGTGTGAGACTAATCTCAACCTCTCAATACCCTCTTCTGACTTCTCTATCCAAGGCTACCTTCCCCTCTTCAGAAAAGACTCCAATGTTCACATGCGTCAGTGAACGCCTTCCTCTAGGATGATTTCTCTTGAATCCCCACATCGTTCTTATATGTGTCAACATCTCTACCTTCTAAGCTCAGTTAGATACCTCTTCTTTCTCTGCCGCTCCCCATCATCTCCCGACTGCTCCGTTCTTGACAGCATCTCCAACAATATCGACAAAGCCATTTCCTCCCACCCGTTTGCCCATATATTTGTGTTTGGCGGCTTTAACGTTCATCATGCTGAGTAGCTGCATAACTCAGTCACAGATCTTGCTGGTGTACACACCATGAATTTTTCTATCACTCAGTCCCTTACGCAGGAGCTGGAGTTCCGCACGCGTTTCTGTAATAACCCTAACGGACACGATTCACTACTACCTGTGCTTTACATCCACCCCATACTCTTGCAATGTTAAGCAGTTTGCCCTCTTGTAAACTGTGACCGTGCATTAGTTTCCGTCAATATCTCCTTCCACCTCCACCCCACCCAAAAACCTCAGACCAGCAGAATAACTTACTGCTACCAAAGAGCCGATTGGGTCTCGTTCCGTGACTTTCTGAATGACGTCCCTTGAAATAAGGTATTTAGCCTTCATGTTCAAGACTGCGGGGCTGAGGTCTCCTCTTGAGTTAAGGCTAGCATCGATGCTTTCATCCCTGCCAGAAAGTTGAGACTGAAATCCCATTCACCCCTCTGGTTCTCCGAAATCACTTCTTTCAGCTTTCTCAGTCACACGTCAGCTCAAAACAGGCGCCTTTTTCCCTTGGCTCGCAATGAATGCAAGAAGGTACTTAATGGAGCTAAGTTTATGTTTGCAGCCAGGATGAAGCAGTGTATAGCATCCTGTAAGTTTGGCTCCAAAACTACTGGAGGCTCTGTAATAGCGTGCTGAACAACAGTAAGCACTCAATCCCACCTCTAACCAACGAATTTCAGGTCCTCACCACTGCAACAGACAAGGCTGAGTGCTTCGCTCGCAGATTTTCCACTAACTCGACACTGGACTCGTCTGGAGTATCTGTACCGGACTTCCCCCTCCGAACCCAGACCCAACTAACTGACATACTAATTAATCCCTCGGTGGTCTCTAAAATAATTTCTAAGCTTGACCTCCACAAGGCGAGCGGTGGCGACGGAATACCCATCATTGTCGGAAAGAAATGTGCTCCTGAACTCTCCTCGAGCCTCTGTAAACTATACTTTCTGCCTTTCTGCTTCCTGCTTTCCTGCCTGCTGGAAATCCTCCTCCGTGGTTTCTATATATAAAAATATTGGAGAACACTCTGAATCCGCTAATTATCGCCTTATCAGCCTCCTACCGATCTTTGGCAAAGTGTTCGAAGCCATCATCAACGCCGAGGTGGTACAACATGTCACAGCCCACAGACTCTTCTCTGACAAACAGTATGGCTTCCGCTTCACCAGGTCTATTGCTGATATGCTCACGACCATCACTGAGTATATACACCATGCCATTGACAAAAACGGCGAAGTCCAAACTGTGGCCCTTGACATCTCTGGCATGTTGCAGAGCTATGGTATAACTGGACAATTGTTTGACCTATGCCAGTCCTTCCTTTGAATCAGTATAATGAGGGTGGTATTAAACGGACAAAACTCTCAATACTATCACATGAATGCGGTTGTCCCTCAAGGCTCTATTCTAGGTCCCACGCTTTTCCTTATCTATATTAACGATCTCCCTGATGTAATAAGATCCCAAGTGGGCATATATGCTGAAGACACTACGGTTTACTCTCGTCTCGATCAAAAATCTACCGAGGCTGAAAAAGCAAACCTCGCTGCCGAGCTTGAAAAGGACCTCCAATCAGTGTTGGACTGGGGTAAGAAATGGCTCGTAAATTTTAATGCTTCCAAAACGAAGCTGCTATCTAATAACCACCACAGACAATCGTTCCTCCCGCCCATTAACATGGATCAGGCTTCTCTCCCTGAAAGTGAAACACTGCGCCTCCTCTGGTTAACTCTCACACCAGACCTCAAGTGGAATAACTATATAGAATTCATAATTAAATCCGCTGCTAACAAAGTCGGTTCTCTGTGTAGGGCTCGGAAGTTTTTCCCGTCCCAAACAATCCTGCACATATACAACTCTACCATCCGCCCGTGCATTGAGTATTGCTGCCATATCTGGTCCGGTGCTCCTGCTGTCCACTTAGGTGTCCTCAACCGAATCCAACAGAGAATCTGTAATGTTATCGATCCCGACTTAGCAGCTAGGATACAGTCGCTTTCTCACCGACACGGTGTGGCTTCACTGTGTCTCTTCTACAAATACTTTCACGGCTTCTGCTCCAATGAACTTAGCTCACTGGTACCCCCTATATACGAATTTCCTCGAGCCACAAGATTAGCAACAAGGTCCAACTCTTTTACTATGAAACCAATAAATTGTAAACACAAATTCTATTCCATCAGCTTATTTTCTCGCACTTCCCGCCTGTGGAATTCTCTTCCACATACTTGCTTTCCCGACAGTTACAATCTCCAAGAATTTAAATGTAAAGTCAATAGTCATCTCCTGTCTCACTAACTTACATCCTCTCTCTCATGCTTTTTCTACATCTTCCCCACTCCCATCAGTACTCTCTTCCCTTTCTTACTCTCTTCCTGACACCCCCTGCAACCTCTCACTCCTCAAAACATTCCTCTTATGTAACCCCCTGCACAAAAGTGGCAGTAAAATGCCTTGCTTGGGGCGACACAACTTAAAAAGACAAATTAGTTGTTAGAATGGTTTATTCAAGCATATTATCACTACAAAAAAATGTCATCTTTCGGAGCACACTGCTCCTCTTTGGGTGATATATGGAACTGAAAGTAGATGGTGGAAACAATTTATTTTGGGGAATGTGATATGTAGGTTGTGGTGCAGTGGATATCGACTCGGAACAAGAACTCGAAAAGCCGAGTTCGAATTCCATCTGAATTCATTGCATTCACTTACGCGCAAATACCATTCCTTCCGGTTATGGGTTAAACAACATGACAGATTGGGTTCTATAGCCTTGGCTGGCAACCAGTCTACCGCAGAAAGCAATGGCAACCTACTGTGGGATAATCTTTTGCCCAGTCAGTCATGTCACTTTCGAGACATAATCCTGATGAGGGGGATGTGGGGGATAGGAATATAGTATGTCAAAGTTGGTCCGTCGGCAGTTTCTAACCATAGAGATACGAATTTGGGTTAGGAGAGTAGGACGAGGTGGCTTAGTTCTGGACAGGTCACGTTTTACTTTTGTCTGGGTAAATCGTATAGTGGGATCTTAGATTTTTTTAAATAGGTAGACAATTTTTATTTGAGTACTATCTATGAGTGGATGAAATAGAGTGACCTTTTAGTATTGTATGTTTTGTTTTATTTTTTTAATATGATATAAATTTTTTTATTACGTGGATGAAACATGGATATTAACTTTTGGAGAGGATGATTTTATCTGAGTAAGATATCTAGTGAGGCCACATAACACTTCAAATATTAAGAGCACAAGAACCTTAAATAAATTATTACAAATCATAATAAATTTATCTTAAATCAGCACGTTAATCAAATTAACAACAACTATCAAAATAATAAAGAGAACAATAGCACCAACTTATGCAATTGTAGAAACCCCAATAATTGCCCACTACAAAATAGCTGTAAAATAAATTCAATTGTCTGTCAATGGAATATAACATCAATTGAAAACCCAACTGTAAATAAAGTCTACATCAGATCTACAAAGAACACCTTTAAGCAGCGCTGGTACATGCACTAAACTTCATTCAAAAACAACATGTATTGAAACCAAACATCCCTTTCTGCATATTTTTGGAAATTAAAGGACACAAATGAGACACCAAAAGTAAAATGGAAAATCCTGAAAAAGGTAGAATCTGTAACTCGTTTAACGACATCTGCACTTTATGTCTGAGTGAAAAGCTGAACATTCTAAGGTAAGCTAACAATAGTGAACTATTGAACCGTAAGGATTAATTAACAGTGCTATGTTATAGCGGGCATCTTATCTTATTTATTCTTTTCAAGTTGTAGTCGGATTCTGTTCTAATGAAGGGTAATGGTATACCTTACAGGTTAATTTGGCCTTGTGGGAAGATAGCCCACTATAATTAATAAAATGATGATAAAATCAAGAACGGCAATTTGAGTATAAAATAACATTTATATATATATACATTTCAATTAATGTTTTACAAATAAAGCAATACTTGAAATAAAAGTCCAACGGATGTTAGAATTGTTCATGACAAATAATGATGAGCTGAAAGAGATTAACGGCTTAGGTGTGTGGAAGCGTCTTGAAGGTAAGTGGATGTTGATTTTGAAGTTACCGCTTCTAAGGTCAGTAAGTCAGTAAGTACTTTGAGGAATGTCTTTGTAGGGGTCAGTAAGTACTTTTGAGACAGGGAAGGAAGGAGGTCAGCATAGTAGCCACTCGACTTAGGTCAAGGGAGAAACTAATCAGCTCGTCCGTCTCCGGGCTCTGCCGGGTCTGTCTGTTTGGGTGCCTTTTGTCTCGGCTTTTTATATCGGCCTTTTGGATCAGAAGCTCGTTTGGAATTTCGTACTTGAATTTGATTCTGGGCTTCCCATTGGCTGGTAAATAAAATAAATGGAAATTTGATATTTGATTAATTTTTCAACCGGAACATCTGCGCGAACCCGGATGCGCGCGACGTGTTTTATTCATTTGCATTTTAGTTGGCATAGAGCCAACATCCGGTCTCGATTTTGCTCGGTTGGTATCATCACAATGTAAACATCGAAAGTTTTTTTCGTTAAAATTTAATTAATCAAATGGTGTCAGTTATAACTCGTGCTGATAGAGTAATGAACTCGCAATAAACCAACAAAATCTCCGGTACACCATCTTCCAAAGGAAATAATCGCTCCGACAATAAACTATGTCCATTTAAGATATGTTTGTTAATAACAACACTCTGTATAAATGAGAACAATACAAATCCCGCCTTTCACTTGTCCTAGGTCACTGGGTATAACCTGGTATGTAATTATGAAATACATGCAAGATAAAAATATTTTTTACATCATCATAATAACATCAGACGAGAGTTATAATTTACATGAACTAAAAATTGGGGCAAATTTGGAGCAAAGGACTATAAAACTGAAAATACATTTTAAAACAAAATAATAATAATAATAATAATAATAATAATAATAATAATAATAATCCCTTACTATTCTGCATATATATCCCTTACTATTCTGCATATCATTAATAGCACTAACCAGTCAACTTAATAAGACAGAATGTGGTTATAAAATAGGCCAAAAGAAAATAAGCCATATATTTTACATGGATGACTTAAAGTTATATGCTAAGAATGATAATGAGCTGGAAGGTCTTCTGCAAACTGTAAAATGCTTCAGCGAAGACATTGGAATGAAATTTAATTTGAATAAATGTGCTAAAGCTACAGTTTTACGTGGATCAATACAAGAAACATCCTCAATTAGCCTAGACCCTGCTGTAACAATAAAAGAATTGAAACCAGAAGAAGCTTATAAATACCTAGGTGTAAATGAGAGCGAAAACATACACCATAAAAAATGAAAGAAATAGTGCGTAAAGAGTACTATAGAAGGCTACGAATGATATTAAAAACTGAATTAAATTCACAGAACAGAGTTATGGCCATTAATAGCCTTGCAATCCCAGTTGTCCAATATAGCTTCAACATCTTAAACTGGACTCTAAACGACATCAGGCGAATGGATGCTAAAACAAGAAAGCTTCTTTCTAAGCATAAGATGCATCATCCAAAGGCTGATGTAGACCGTCTATACATACCCCGTAAAGAAGGTAGAAGGGATCTTATTCAGCTGGAATTGTCATACAAGACAACAACTATTGGCTTACTAACATACATAGAAACAACAAAGGATTGGATGATACAATTAGTAAGGCAACATGAAGAAAGAAAGAAAAAATATTCAATAATAAAAGAAGGCAGTAAATACAAACAAGATTTACAGTTAGTAGATTCTGTAGAAAAGCAAAACAGAAGCCAAGAACCAACTATTGCGGCAAAAAATATGAAAATGAAAGCCAAAGATAAAGCTCTTGAAAAGATGAAACAGCGCTGGCAAGACAAACCTCTGCATGGCCAATATCCAGTACGTGCCAATAAATCCAATGTTGACAAAGTTAATACTCATCGATGGTTACGTGCATCTGGATTAAAGTCTGAAACTGAAGGATTTATACTTGCAGCACAAGACCAAAGTCTTTTAACGAGAAACCTTCAGGCAAATATCATGCATAATAATATGGATCCGGGGTGCAGGTTTTGTGATAGACACCAGGAAGCAATAGACCACCTAATCTCAGGCTGTTCTGTGCTTGCCCCAAACGAATGTGGGAATCGCCACGATGGAGTTGGGCAGTATTTGCATTGGACAGTGTGCAAACATTGTGGAAAAGCTGTGGACGAGCACTGGTGTGAGCATCATCCAGCACCGGTTGCAGAGATAGAAGATGTGGCCATTCTGTGGGATTGCACCATCTACACAGACGGAAGAATTGAAGCAGACGGGCCGGACATTATTGTTGGGAACCGGAAGGAGAAGGCTTGTCTATTGATTGATGTGGCTTGTCCGGCGGGTTGTAACATAGCAATCAGGGAGTTTGAGGAGCTGTCAAAATATAAAGACCTGGAAATTGAAATAGAAAAAATGTGGAAATTGAAAACAAGAGTTGTGCGAGTGATAGTAGGTGCACTTGGAATGATAAAAAATGGAACAGAGCAACACATTGAAGGAGTCCCTGGAGGCCCCAGCTTGAGAGATATACAAAAAATTGTCTTATTAAGTGCAGCCCACACGCTAGGGAAAACTTTGTCTATGTAATGCTGGGGATGATAGGGAAGATAGAAAAACATGAAATGGAGCCATAACAACACGCCACTGCCTGCCTTAGGTCTCCCCGCAGACTTGGTTGGTAGTGAGACCAAAGCAGAAATCGAAATATGATGAAAAATGACATAATAATAATAATAATAATAATAATAATAATAATAATAATAATAAAATTGAAATAGAAAAAAAAATAATAATAATCACTCTGAGTAAATAGTATCATGGCTGAGACTAAGAACTACAATTATACCTACTTAGAGCAAAACCCGAAGCAAAAACAAAAATAAAAAGGGCTGAAAACCTGATTTTGATCAAACCCGATAGGTTATCGGAGTATCGATTTCCAATATCGGAGTCAAATACGTCATCCAAGGATAAACTAGCCAAAGTAAGTCTATGAAAACTTATCGTACCCATCGGGAGTAAAATTGGAGAAAATGAGCCATATTGATGGCTGAATATCGTTTTTTGATCAGATTAGATCGAACATCGGGTGTATCGATTTCTGATATCGGGGAAAATTAGTCGTCTGAGAAGATGCACTAATATTTGAGACGAAAAGCTATAATTTTACCAAGTTAGAGCAAATTCTACAGCAACAATCACGATAAAAAGGCTGAAATCGTGATCTTGATCAGACCTGTTCGGATATCGGGGTATCGATTTCCGATATCGGGGAAAATTGGAAAAAATAAGTAGCCCATAATCCGACCGAGAGCATAAAGAATATTTGTGTGAAATTTGGTGAGAATCAGATAAAAAATGTGGATTTGTATGAAGGACATACAGACAGCAAATAGACAGGCACTCACACAAGCATCTTGCCTTTTATATATAGAGATTTTTTATAATCCTAAAAAAGCCCAGCTAATGCCGTAGTATTCTCATATCTGTGGAAACTAAACACCGACCAACAATGCTCGATTGCAGGCTACTACGCCTTAAATAATCAGAATTCTGTAAATTATATTGTATCTGATATATTTAAGAAGCATTAATATGACGTACATTCGTTTCATTTTTGTATTTAATTCGTCATTTATGACCCCAAAGATATAACATTAAGTGCTGAACACACTTTTATCTGTGAACCGACCGACAACGCCTGATGCCAGTAAACTGTAATTTTATATTAATTATATATTAGATATAATTAACAGGTATTATATCTAATTAACATAGATTGAATGTAACTATAGTCGTTGGCTTATATTTGGTTAATTTGCGATGTCCCTAAAGAATGCTGGTCACTTTCATTAATATTCTTCTATCTATGAACATTAAATCTCAACCGACTCAGGCGATTAAGCTTTAATCTTTAATCTTCCTTTATTTGATCCATTTCATGTGAGAATTATAATGATTAAGAATTTAAATAATCTGAACTCAGTGTTTTTAATTGTTTTATCTCTTACTAGTAGTATAGCCCGGCGTTGCTCGGGTGTAATGAAAGCTTTAAATCTAATCCATGATCCTGTAGCTCAGATTCAGCCTAAAGAAGATTTGAAATAAAAAATTAATTGCGACAATTTACCAATCGCACCTCATATATATATATATATATATATATATATATATATATATATATATATATATATATACTAACAGTATAGCCCGGCGTTGCTCGGGTGTAATGAAAGCTTTAAAACTAATCCATGGTCCTGGATCTCAGACTTTATGGACGTTGACACGAAAGACTAAAAAGCAATGGTTGTTTCCAGTTAAAGCGAAACTGTAGACTGAAAAAAAAATGAATGGATGTAAGTCAAATTTTGATTTCCTGGTATCGATATCAAATAAGTTTTTTTCGTCGTAAACTGAATTGTGAAGGCTAAATAAGTCCTCTGAGTAAATGGTATCATGGCTGAGACTAAGAACTACAATTATACCTACTTAGAGCCACACCCGAAGCAAAAACTAAAATAAAATTCTGAAACAAATACAGATATAAAGGCAGATAAACACACACACATACAAACATCTTGCCTATTATATATATATATATATATATATATATATATATATATATATTATCGATTTTCGGCACTATTGTAAGAACTGCCACCTTGAAACTTCTGAATATCGTTTCTTATGTCTTTGTCTATAAGTGTATCAAATTTTATTATAATCGGACCACTCCTTCTATAACCCGATTTTTTCGATTATTGATATTTATCAGGGGTACCTCGGCACAAAACCTAGCTAAGAACACTCACAGATGCTTTTAGTACAACTGTGTAAATTTTCAAGAAAATCGGCTCAGCCGTTCGGAGTCTACAGGTAACGGACACACACACAGACACACACACACACACACACACACACACACACACACACACACACAAAGTTTCATTTATAAATAAGTTTAGATAACTCCAAATAACGGCCAGTAGTTGTCTAACTATTCTTATACATATAAACACTAAAAAACTGAATCTAAGAAAATGACAGTAAATATATTTGATATCAATCATATAAAATATGATAAAACTAAGAAGAATTAAAAACATCTAAATTATTTGTATTCATTTACTTTATCTGCTATGACCCAAAAGAAATTCCGCTGTTGTTTTAATATTCTTCCAACTGCTAATACAAAACACTGTCCGACAGGGTCGGACAATAGATGCAATCAGCCTCTAGTAAGTTTATTTCATGCCAATCATATAGTATAAGATATAATTAACAAGCAATACAATTATCTATATTCTATGTTTTATTTGCTTTATGAGTTATGAACCCGAAGAAAAACCAGGAATTGTCTTAATATTCTATTCATAGACACTAAAAACCGACAGACAGCTGACGATTATCTCTTAAGCAATCTGCCGTTTTTCTATAAATACATTTTATGTCAATCATATCTAAACTTATTTATAAATGGAACTTTGTGTGTGTGTGTGTCTGTGTGTGTGTCCGTTACCTGTAGACTCCGAACGACTGAACCGATTTTCTTGAAAATTTACACAGTTGTACTATAAGCGTCTGCGAGTGTTCTTAGCTAGGTTTTGTGTCGATGTACCACCGATAAATATCGATAATCGAAAAAATCGGGTTATAGAAGGAGTGGTCCGATTTTAATAAAATTTGATACACTCATAGAAAAAGACATAAGAAACGATATTCAGAAGTTTCAAGATTGCAATTCTTACATTAGTGCAGAAAATCGATAATATATATCTATATAAAAGGCAAGATGTTTGTATGTGTGTGTCTGTTTATCTGCCTGTATGTTTGTATTTTTTCAGCCCTTTTATTTTAGTTTTTGCTTCGGGTTTGGCTCTAAGTAGATATAATTGTAGTTCTTAGTCTCAATCATAATACCATTTACTCAGAGGACTTATTTAGCCTTCAAAATTCAGTTTACTACGAAAAAAACTTATTTGATATCGATACCAGGAAATCAAAATTTAACTTACATCCATTCATTTTTCTTCAATCTACGGTTTTGCTTTAAGTGGAAACAACTATTGCTTTTTAGTCTTTCGTGCCAACGTCCAAAGAGTATGAGGTCCAGGACCATGGATTAGTTTTAAAGCTTTCATTACACCCGAGCAACGCCGGGCTATACTGCTAGTAGCATAAAGTATAAATATACTTAGAAAATATTAAATTCACCTCAATTCGCTGTATTAATTTAGTTTATCAGCTAAGACACCCAAAGAAAGCCCAACAGTTGACTTAATGTTTTTCTGCCTGTAAATAGTAAACACTAACCGATAAAATGCGACTATGCTTTAAGCTATCCGCCTTTTATTCAATGTCAATCAAATAGTCCGTCAGTTAAGTGCCACACGTTATACACTTACTAAATAGAATCTGTTCCAGCAGTAGGGTGCTATTATTTTCTGCGGTAGACCCGTTGCCAACTAAAGCTATGGAATCCAGTCTGTCCTGTTATTTAACGCAAAGCTGGATAGAGAAGAGACGGGTTAATTTTTCATTTATGTGCCATATCCTTTCAGGACGTAGGCGATCATGGCTTTCCACATCTCCCTGTCTCTGGTGGCTCTTAGTACGCTTTCTTCTGTTGCATAATGCAACCCTCGTTCCGTCATCCACCTGATCAGGTTCTTCAAATATGCTATCAGCTGCTTTTCCCTGTCTCTTTTCCCTCTATCTGGCCTGTTGGTAACAGGTTCTCCAAACCCTCCTTCCTCATTGCATGTCCCAAAAACTTTAGTTGTCTCTTCCTGATGCTCAGTATAAATTTCCTTTTCGTCTCCATCCTTTCCAAAACTTTGTCATTGCTCACATGCTCAGTCCATGATATCCGCAGCACCCTTCTGTAGAACCACATTTCAGCTGCTTCAATTTTTTCCTTCATCTTCAAAGATATTGTCTAACATTTACTGCCATATTGAAGAACTGACATCACATAGCAATCCAGTACAATCCTCTTTGTTTCTAGTGAAACTTTTCTGTTTCTTAATGCTTTACTGAACTTCCGAAATTCTTCTTTCGCCATGCCAATGCACCTTCGGATCTCAGTGTTGCACATTCTGTCTTCTGTTAGAATACTTCCTAGGTATTTAAATTTCTGTACCTGCTTGATTTTAGAGTCCCTCACCTGTAATTGGTATTTTGGGCCACCCTTTTTGCTGATGACCATGCATTCGGGTTTTCTTGCAGTTTATTTGGAGTAACTCCTCGCCTAGTAAGGATCGACATGAATCATGACAGGTTAATACATTTCCCAAATGAATTTGCGCGTAATTGAATGCAACGAATTCAACTGTAATTCGAACTCGGCACTCCGATTTCACGTTCCGAGCCGATACCACTTCATCCCAACGCCCTAATCATATTGTATATGTTATAATTAACAGATGCTAAAATTCTTGCTCTCCTGTCAACTGCAATCATCAAATGAAATGCTACATCTTCTTCGGATTTTTTTTATTATCCTTGCTACTCAATAACATCTCCTCGCATTCTCTCACAATAGCCACTTCCCTCTTAATGGCCTTGCTTAAGGTGAAACGTTGCGACGTGAGCCGAAAAAGTGTAGGGAAGGAAATAAAAATAAGTGTACTAATGAATGTTGATATGAAAAAAAGATCAATTACAAGAAAGCTTATGATATGATAATTAAGACAATGGAACATTTTAGTGTTTCAGAAAACATAAAAACATCATTGCTATTTGTCCTTGCGATGAAATCACTCACTTTTCGGTTATAAAAGAAATACCTGGGGATTTTTTTTTTATCAGAGGACGTTAAGTGCGACACTGAGATCGAAGGATGCCTTCCAGGATTTTAGAGTGTTGAGAGACAGGGAAATTTTGCAGGAAGACTTTACTGAATTATGATGTGATGCCCTTATATCAATGGCTGCTGAAAAATCTCTTCAAAGTTGAGGGAGAGACTAAAAGCAACCGAAATGAAGTTCTACAGAAGGATGCTGAGGATGCCATGAGCCGCCGAACATGTGAGCAACGAAAATGTTTTGGAAGAAGAGGGAAACAAAAGAGGAACTGACACGCTGTTTTTGTGTTTCTTTTTTTTTTGTTTTTCTTTGCAATTTATTTATTTAAGGTCAACCAGCAAATTGATTCACGTATGTGCGTTGTGGTGCAGTGGATATCGGCTCGGAACGAGAACTCGGGAAACCGAGTTCGAATTCCTGTTGAATTCCTTGCATTCACTCACGCGCAAATACCCTTGAGAAAGATATTAATCATTCTTTTCCCTCCAGTTATGGGTTAAATAATAGGACAGATTGGGTTCTATACCGATGGCTAGGAACTAATCTAACGCAGATATAATGGCAAACTACTGCAGGATAATCTTTTAGCCAGTCAGTCATGTCTTTTTCAAGACATGTTCACCCAAGTGTGTATCATGTATACTGTATACTGACTGATTTGTTTTTCCGTTTGATATCGTCGAAATGAGAAGCACTTGACCAAAAAGGACACTGGTACTTAACATCAGGGAAAGGAAGCTGAAGTTTTTGGAGCATGTAATAAGAAAGGAGGGATTAGAGAATATGATACTCACGGGACGGATAGAATGAAGCAGATACAGGAGACAGCAATGCGTGACATACTTGATGAACTTGACGTATGGCGGGTCAGGGTTTGGGAGGAGTAACAAGAGAAAAGGTGTTAAGAGTTACAAGGGACAAGGTAATGTGGAGGTCCATGATCGCTACCTCCTGAAAGAATACGACAAATACAAGAAAAAGAATGAAAGTATGTGTCATCATTTATTCATGCATAGGCACATCGACGCTCTGTAATGAACAAGCTTGTTTCGCTATAATCATTACAAATGAGTAGTGAGTTCGATCCTCATTGGGTGCAGCATAATTTTCGCCTTATTCCACATCTTATCGGGGCTTAACAAATTACCGTTTCTTGAGCACTCTACGTGATCAAATCGTTGCCAAACCCCAGACTTTCGGCCTAATGCCACAGTTAAGCTACGCTTAGCAAATCACCGTTTCTTGACCATCTCGACCTGGTGTAATGGTTACCTAACCCCAGACTTTCGGCCTTATGCCACAGCTAAGCTGCACTTAGAAAATCACAGTTCTTCGAGCATTTCGACCTGGTGTAATGGTTGCCAAACGCCATAAAATCGATCTTATGCCACATCTAAGCGGCGCTTAGCAAATCACCGTTTCTTGAGCATCTCGACGTGATGTAATGATTATAAAACACCAGACTTTCGATCTTATGCCCCAGCTTATCTGCGCTAAGCAAATCACAGTTTCTTGAGCATCTCGACCTGGTCTAATGGTTACCAAACCCTATACAATCGGCCTTATGCCACATCTAAATTACGCTTACAAAATTTATTTTGCCATCTCGACGCGATGTGATGGTTAGTAAGCTTGTCTCGTTAGTACACTAAAGACAGAGAAGCAAATTTGATCCTAACTTGGAGCTACACAATTTTTGCCTTGTGTCACATATAAGCTACGTTTAAAAATTCATTTAGGATCGTCGACGTGGTGCAATGGTTAGTAAGCCTCTATGGATAGATCAATTACGACTGAGTAGTGAATGCAACGCTTACCGAGTGCTCCAAGACTTCGGTCGTATGGATATCTAAGCGACGCCGAGAAAATCATTTGGCTACCTCGACGCGGTGTAATTAGCAAGCTTGTCGCGCAAGATCAATAACAAGGAAAGTGAATTTGATGCTCACTAGGCTCTCTAAATGTTCCTTATTGTGCCACATTTAAGTTACCTAAGAGTACTGAATTGCTATGTGATGTCGCTTCTTCATAATGACAGTGGATGTTGGACAATATCATCAATGATGAAGGAAAAACTTGAAGCAGCTGAAATGTGGTTCTACAGAAGGATGCTGTAAATATCATGGATCGAGCATGTGAGCAATGATGAGGTTTTGGAAAGGATTGTAACGAAAAGGAAATTAATACTGAGCATCAGGAAAAGACAGCTAAAGTTCCTAGGACATGCAATAAGGGCTTAGAGAACCTGATACTAACAGGCCCGATAGAGGGAAAAGAGACAGGGGAAAGCAGCGTATAACATTTGAAGGACCTAATTATTTGGCTGGTGGAACGAGGGTTGCATTGTGTAACAGGAGAAGGCGTGCTGAGAGCCTACGTGGAAAGGCATGATTGCCTGCGTCCTGAAAGAACAGGGCACATGGATGAAGATAGAAACTCATTTGGGCATTTCGATGTAGTGTAATAGCCAGTAAGTTTATCTTCTAGAATAATTACGACTCAGCAGTGAATTTGATTCTCATCCGGTGTTTCACTCATTCGGCCCTATGCCACAATTATGCTACGCTTACGCTTTGCGAATGGCATACTCACAGGGTGCCCTATTTCGGTCTTTTGCAACACCAAAGCTAGGTTTAAAAATCATCTGGGAACGTCAACATGATTTGATGGTTGGTAAACTTGTTACGATTCATCAAGGCCAGAGTAGTTAATTTATTCTACTTTCGACTTGCTCCACCTTCCGCCTTGTGCTACACCTAAGCTAAGTTAAGAAAATCATCTGAGAACTTAAACATAGTTTAATGTTTAATAAGCAATGGCAACCTACTGCGGGAAAATCTACCCAGTCAATCATCCTACGCTTACAGAATTTATATCACTACCTCAAAATTGTTTAATGTTTAATAAGCTTTTCATACTAACATCAATTGCAACTGAGTTGCGAATGGCATACTCACAGGGTGCCCTATTTCGGTCTTTTGCAACACCAAAGCTACGTTTAAAAATCATCTGGGAACGTCAACATGATTTGATGGTTGGTAAACTTGTTGCGATTGATCAAGGCCAGAGTAGTTAATTTATTCTACTTTCGACTTGCTCCACCTTCCGCCTTGTGCTACACCTAAGCTAAGTTAAGAAAATCATCTGAGAACTTA
Organism: Ascarosepion bandense; assembly: GCA_037127315.1. Taxonomy (NCBI): domain Eukaryota; kingdom Metazoa; phylum Mollusca; class Cephalopoda; order Sepiida; family Sepiidae; genus Ascarosepion; species Ascarosepion bandense. The sequence goes on along the minus strand of JBBBDQ010001014.1, from coordinate 2,996,536 downwards.
AACGTAGTTTAATGTTTAATAAGCAATGGCAACCTACTGTGGGAAAATCTACCCAGTCAGTCATGTATCTTTTGAGACATTATCGCCTAAGTGTGTATTGCGTATGGCACTGAATGATTGTTTAAGAATAGAACAATAAGCAGAAACTGTGACAAGAATTTTAAAAATTTTCAAGTTTTGAAAAGGGAAAAATAGTGAGGTAGATTGAAAAAGAAGCAAAAGATAACAAGAGAATAGAAAGCGTTGAATGAAAAAATTGTAAAAATAAGAGAAATTAGTTTGTTGGTTGGTTGTTTTTTTCTTTAGCTGCATATCGACCTCTAATGCCGAAATCTATTTTGTATTGAATATTGTTTTTCAGATCAGTTTTAGTTATACAATCTGTGATATCCCGGCAAGTCATAAAATGGAAAAGAGTAATGTAAGAATAATACTTAACACTGAAAATAGATTAGAAGAGATTTATTATACAACAGTACAATAAACCAATAGACGTACAAAAACAATCAACGTATAGTAAACTGAATAACGATCAAGTAGAAAATGTCTCCGCCTATGACGTATGTGTCCGTGTAGTGACGTATGCTGACGTATGCCCTAGTCACAGTCTTTTATAGACTAGACCATATCAATTACGGGGTAGGATAGGATGTTCCTCTCCAACACAATCCTTACTAATTAACCCATAAATGGAGAAGAAGCTGTACATTAATACATTTCATAATGGAATATAACGAACCTAACTGAAACGGGAACTCGGCTCTCCGATTAACAATTCCGAGCCAGTATCTATTAAACCACTCACACATTCAAGTTCACAGCACCTGCTATTCTCAAACGGTTACCCATCTAAGTACTGACCGATCTTGACGTTGCTTAACTTCGGAATTAAAGGAAAATTGACATGGAATTGGGATTTTTAAAAAAAGGAAATTGAAAGAGTAAGTTCAGAATCTCGGTACAACTAATATCAAGAACCGGTGTTGACAAAGAATAGATATCAGCACTTTGCATAATATGTAAGAAATTCGACATTATGATTAAGGCACAACTTTAGCTCATAACAGTAAAAAAAAAGCTTGAGACATGATTAAGTAAGAGAAATTATTCATTAGAAATTGTGTGAGGAGTATACATTTTCCAAAGAGAAAATACAGGGTACAACGATGCCCCTTCCATAGGAATTTACTCGGGCAACCTGACTGGTAACAAGGTCCCACCCTTTTACAGTTAAACTAACTAAATGCAGCCGCCACTTCTACTCCATAAGCTCCCTTTCTCGCACTTCCAGCCCGTGGAACTCCCTTTAGTATACTTGCTTACAATCTCCAAGAATTTAAATGCAATGTCAGTTCCCATCTCTTGTCCACTTGACTCCAGTTCTTCTTTCGTCATTTCCCCATCACCTGGTGTATCTCGTTCTTTTCCTTTCTCACTCTAGCCTCGCAACTGTCTTCACAATGGTCTTCCTCTTCTTCTCTTTGCCCTTTCTCCGATACCCCTTTGATATGTCCCGGAAAGGGATATATATATATATCATTCGAGATAGTTAAGCGGTTTAGGCAAATGCAACCGGGTTAGTCAATCTAGTAAGTAGACGTAATGGACGGTTTTCGTCGTATGCAGTATTCTGTCGAAGACCTGTAGACCTCTAGCGTTGTACCTATGAACGTAGACCTCTATGCGTCCTCGCCTTCGTCTATATTTATGGCTGATTTCAGCCAATCACAGTAATTTGAGGGGGAATCAAGGTGTATGCATATTCATTACATCACCCCTGTAAATGGTTCGTTTTTCTCTTCGCTCTCTTTCTGTCGAAACTTTCATTCTTTTATTATTTAACCCCATGCGCACCAGTGGCGGTACCGCCTTGCTTGGGGTGAAACGATTAAGAAAATAAAATACAGTAAGAAATAAACCAGGGAAAGTCCTAGGATTAGAAATATATATATATATATATATATATATATATATATAGTCATCCGCAGACAAATATGTTTCGCTGTATCACAGCTCATCAGTACGGTTAGACTCCGATTGCTTTTTAACCTAGGACTGAAACCTGACCGAATTGCCGTCAGTCAGCGATTCTACCTCTGAGCTATGGGCGCTCGGGAGAAGAAGGCAGACTTTTAGCGTGTATATTATCATTATCCACGCCCAATAGCTGAGAGAGTTCTAATTCATTGCTGAATGAACGATGCGTAGATGCAAGACTAGCTACTGTTTTTCAAAGTCTACCATTCTTCAAGAGTGCTCAGTCAGGGTGTGAGAGCTTAAATAGTCATCCGCAGACAGATATGTTTCGCTGTATCACAGCTCATCAGTACGGTTAGACTCCGATTGCTTTTAACCCAGGACTGAAACCCGACCGAATTCCCATCAGTCCGCGATTCTACCTCTGAGCTATGGGCGCTCGGTAGAAGGGGACATACTTTTTAGCGTGTATATTATTATTATTCTACACGCCAAATAGCTGAGAGTGTTCTAATTCATTGCTGAATGAACGATAAAAAATTATATATATATATATATATATATATATATATATATATATAAAATAAAAACTACTAAGAAACAAAAGTACAAGAAAGCGGACATATTAGTAGAAGATAAAATAGAAAAAGAAAGGCGAATAAATGGTTGATCAGGTTGTTTAGATACAAGGAGAGGTCAAAAGGGTGTAAGGGCCGTAATCAACCGTGGACCATTGAAGTTTGGACTTGCAATGCTTTGGTAAATCACAATTATACCAGTTGTAATTGATGCAATTGATACCATGTTGAGAGATAAGAGGCAGGGTTAATTATAAAATGGCTTTGAATGCTCAGTGGAATTGTTGTAGAAAAGAAGCCTCTTAGCAACGGAAAGAGATTAACACTTATTATCAGAGGAAAATTGTTTATCTATAAAACTGTAACTTGTGGCCTGCTACTCATGTAGTAATAACAAAAAATTAAGATAATTTCTGAAAAATACAACGACTAATATCACTACTACTAATATTACAACTAATATTGCTACTACTAAAATAATATAATAATAATAATAATAATAATAATAATAATAATAATACATTGACATTAAATATCTACTGTAAATGCTTCAGGAAAAACGCTTATGATGAACCTAAGAATAAACCGTCAAGTGATGAACAGGTATAGTCAGAGGAAATAAATGGAAGTTGATAATAATAATAATAATAATAATAATAAGAAGAAGAAGAAGAAGAAGAAGAAGAAAAATTGTTAAAAAACAAAGAAAAACTTAACTATTTATTGATATGGTTTGTCCAGCGGATTGTAAAATAGCAACCAAGGAATTCGAAAAACTGTCAAAATATAAAGACCTGGAAATTGAAATAGAAAAAATGTGAAAACTGAAAACAAGAATCGTAACAATGATAATAGGTGCGCTTGGAATGATAGAAAATGCCTTCGGTTTTCTCGCAGTTTATTTGTAGTCTTTTTTTGTCACTCTCTTCAGCTGCTTTCTGTACGGGGTCTTATAGCTTATTCTCCGTGTCTGCTATCAGCACTGTATCATGTTGTTCAAATCGTGGCCTCTGATGACGAATCCTGGCATAACATCTAGGGTTCTCAGATTAGTCTCGCTGTACAAGTTGAATAAATCCTGTGAAAAGACACATCCTTGTCTTAGGACCCTTATTATCTTTGTATATCTGCTGAAATCGTTTCCTGTCCGTATGCAGGCGTTTTGCTGCCAGTAGAGATTTTTGATTACTCTTATGTCTTTCCCAAATATGTTGAGGCTGCTGAACATCTCCATCAATGTCTTGTAGCGTATTATGCCGAACGCCTTTGCATTATCGATAAAACATTGATAGAAGTCCTTCTTCAGTTGTATTGTCCCTACGGAGAGCAGCATAATCATGAATATGGCGTTCCTTGTTCCAGTGTCTTTGACGAACCTGCACTGGTCTTTTCCTATATATGGCCTGATTCTGCTCCTTGCCCTATTCATCAGGATTTGGACGATAACTTTTGTAATGTGGCTCATCAAACTGATCGTTCGGTGGAGTTCAAACACGTTTTCACCTGGCTTCTTAGGCAGTGGAAATAAAACGACTTGCTTAAGTCGTCTGGTATTTCACCACTATTATAAATTTCATTTATTATTTCTATAATTTTCCCCATGCAGAATTCTTCTAGGGCTATCAGCAGCTCTATTACAATGCTGTCTGGTTCACCTGCTTTGTTTCTATTCAGCTTGGACATTGCAGTTCCGCTTCGGACTTTTAATATTTCCGACCCGTCCTCATCTTTGTGTATTATCGGTTGCTATCTCTTAACGTGGAAAAGATTGTTTATATATTCTTACAATCGCTGGAGTATTTTCTTTTTTTCCTATATGATTGTTCCATCCTTGGATTTTATACATTCTGTTGAGGAGCAGGTTTTTGGTCCTGTCAATTCACTTATGTTTTTATGCACGCAAAATGCTTGTAAACTAGAAATTACCAACTATACATACTGAATGATTATTTTAACCCATAATTCAAATTCTGTGATTAATATCCAGAAAAAATTTATTATATTTTGCATTAATTTGCATAGTGTTAGAATATAACTCTGCATGATAAAATGGGCCAATATCTGAACTGGAAAATATGAAACTTTTTCCGGAAAGAACTGCAAGAAATTGATAGGAATATCATCCAGGCCCGATTACAGAGATAGGACCTGTAACAAATTGAGGAGATTTAACAATAAACGCAGACAGAACAATCAAAGCTAATCAACAAGACATCGTGGTCAAAGACAGCAAGAATATACTCTTTATTAACATAGATGGCTCTGCAGGTTTTAATGTATCTTCAAAAACTACTAAAATACAAGGATCTTAAAACGTAAATCTAAACACTGTGGCACATGAAGATATCAACAATTTTATTTGTACTTGGAGCCATTGTATTGTTTTTTAACGGTTCCGACAAACTCATTGAAGGGATTCTTAGTACCCCATGCCTTACAGAATTACAAAAATTGTATTTACATGTACAACTCACACAGTACAGGAGCTTTTGTTCATGTCAAATATATAAAAACTTATTTTGTATTTTTTACAAAAATTATCAGTATAAAATACCATTAAGCCATTTCTCACCTTAGGCCTCTGCTTGGGACCGGAAGTAAACGCTTACAGAAAAAATAGAGAAAATAATAATAATTGAAGCATAGATTGTCTTCAGATATATGAAAGAAAAGTCCGCATAGCAAACTGAAAATACATAAGTATTTTTTTATTCATAATGTGCGTTGTGGTGCAGTTGATATCGGATGTGCGTTGTGGTGCAGTGGATATCGGATGTGCGTTGTGGTGCAGTTGATATCGGATGTGCGTTCTGGTGCAGTTGATATCGGATGTGCGTTCTGGTGCAGTTGATATCGGATGTGCGTTCTGGTGCAGTTGATAGCGGCTCAGAACGAGAAATCGGAGAACAGAGTCCGAATCCCCGTTGAATTCTTTTCATTCACTTACGCACAATACTGTTGCAAAAGGTATTACTCTGTTTCTTCTCTCTCCAGCTATGGGTTAAATAGCAGAACAAATTGGGATGGCAAACAGTCTACTGCAGAAAGTAAATGCAACTTACTGCGGTAAAAATTAACTGATTTAAGAATCGAACAATAAGCAGAAATTGTGATATGCTTACAGCATATCACGTTGAATACATCGGTTCTCGTTCGATCACCGAAGTTAAGCAACGTGAGCCTGGTCAGTACTTAGATGGGTGACCGCTTGGTGAAGTCCAGGCGCTGTAAGCGTTCAGTGACGGATGTGCGTTGTGGTGCAGTGGATGTCGGCTTGGAAAGAGAAATCGGTGAGCCGAGTTCGAATTCCAGTTGAGTACCCTGCATTCACTTCAGCACTAGTCCCCTTGGGAAAGGAATTAATCAGTCACTTCCCTCCAGTTATGGGTTAAATAACAAGATGGGGCCTGGAGGCAACCCATCTAGTGTTGGTGTCACAATAAAAACACCCTTGGTAGCCCTGGCAAAGCATCAAGTATTCAGCTATTTGACAAGATAATGAATTTTCCTATAAACTGTGCCAGGGTTCCAAATGCACAAAGAATACTGGAAGGGTGTAGTGGGTTCTATCTCGGCCAAGGCCGCAGGACGAGGACAAATTGTGATGAAAATTGGAGAAATCTTCAAGATTTGAAAAGGAAAATAATTGAGGCAGATGAAAAAGATGCATAAGATAGCAAGAGAAAAGAATACATCGAACGGAAAATTTGTGAAAATAAAAAAAAATAATTTGTTGGTTGGTTGGTTATCTTTTTTTTTTTTCGTTAGTTGCATATCAACTTTTCATGCCGAAATCTATTTGCAAATAATTTTGTTTTTCCGATGATAACGGTTTTAGTGATACAAGCTTTACTAATTAGCCCATAGAGGGGGAGAGCTGTACATTTATTTATTTCCTGAGTGAATATAACGATCCCAACTGAAATTAGACCTAGTCGTTGAGTTTGGAAGAAAAATGTCCGAAGAAAGACACGAAAACTAAGAAAAGAATGGTAAAACACGTTTGGTCCCAGAGAGCAACAGGTAAATGTCATCAGAATTAAGTGAAAACCAAACTCTGTAAGAATTCCGATAGGCAGACACAAACAGATACACTCACATATACAGGCAGATATGTGCATACTTACTTGATGGAACCGGTTATCTAGAATTGATCGAGACGTAAATGAAACGTCAACCGCTCAAAATAGCTTTGCATTTACCTCGACGCCAAACCGATTGCGAGGTAGACATCAAAGTAGATGACAACAATGGTAGCAACTGTCAAGAATTAGAAATGCACGAGTTTAACTCAAAAAGAAATCTTTGAAATTCTGGAAAAAAGTATTATTCTGCTTAAATTGGTATACAGAAAAAAACAAAAAAATAAAAAAAAACAAAAGAGACTTTTTGAATACCCCAATGCGAGAATCGAATTTCATTCTCCCTGATGACTAAAATCAATAAGCTACCAATTTTTCCGGCTAATTTACATATCTCTTTAATCTGAGGTAACAATGGCGCATCAATAATAATAATAATAATAATAATAATAAGAAGAAGAAGAAGAAGAAGAAGGAACGGTATAAAAGTAAAATATGTAAATGTATAAAGAGCACATACATTTTTGTATGTGATAGGATTTTATCTGAAATCATCAAGACAACAGAAATACTTAATTAAATAAATATGTTAGGAATTCTAATCGTATAATCCCCAGTGAAATCCTCCAGACACTATTAAATTTCTGCTTCAGTTTACGACGTATCAACCATTCTTCAGATAACTAATATTGAAGTTTCTATGGGGCATTCATTGAGTACTGAAATCAAAATTCAATAATAATATTCAACGAGCCGTTACTTATGACATCACCTTTAGACTATGATAAAATTTGTTTCATTCCAATATGCGTTCAGAGATCATTGTTCTCTGAATAGTGTCAACCTGGGTATAATGATAAACTCTATCCGGCAGCAAGGCCTCTGATTGGGAGGTTCTGAGGAGAGTGGAATTTTTGCTGCTGGTACCCAAGTCCACCCTGAGCCCAGGCGGTAGATTTCCAGCTATGGTCAAATAGGGAACTTCCATACGTAAGTCAAAACATTATGAAATTATAAGAATAAATGTTTGTAGTAAGAATAGTAGCGATACTTTTTTTATAATTAAAAACAAAAATACAGCAATACATCATAAAAAAGGAAAAAAAAATTAGCAGCGATAACTTTTTGAAAAAAATAACTATAACAAAGTACCCAAAAATTAAATTTTGATTTAAATGACTCATTAAGAGTTGTGTTTGAATTTTTGGGGGGTTGAATTTGAGTTTTCTTTACTAGCATATTAATCAATGTGAATTATTTAATGCCGAAAAAGTGAGGTTTTAATGTATTTTTGTTTCGTTATAGCGAGAAGATTTATTTAGTCAGATTTTGATGAAAATTAAAAAAGACTCTTTTCTAATTTAGAAAACTGAAGATGTCTTCTAGATTTATAATAAAAAATGTATTGCTGGTAATAGTTTTTTTTCCCTGTAAAAATGTATTATGAAATACAATGGGTTATGTTAATACTGTTTTTACTTCAAAAATATATATTTTTCTATAAAAATCTTTTTTTATACTTTCATAGTGTTTTGACCCCAGTTTGTAGATTAAGTATTTGCACATATCCGGGACTTTAAAAGCTGCAACAACTCCGGGTCAAAATGAACCTGGGAACCACAGTAATATAAGAAGTGTTTCCAAGCTCCTCACAAACTCCCAAACAGAGGTCTTGCTGCCGGACGCAGTTTACTGCCATACCAAGGACTTAATAAGGATTTGATATACCTTTAAACAAGCCCAACCCAACCAAACCGAAATAATGAAGTCGTTGTTTGCTGCCTTTTCTATGGTGCTTAAATCGAAATTTTTCTTCGACTAGACTGGCTTTCAGATAACACTAAACAGATCACTGTCCGATTATTTACTGCATTATTGACGGTAGAAGGAATCGATTTACGCCTTTCTCTAGGTATTTGTGCAAAAGGAAAACGCAATATGCTAAGTTGAAATTTGAACTCGGTTCGCCGATTCCAAATTCACTGTAAACAACCGTTAATCTACCTAGAGAAAATATTCTGAAAGACGTGAGATAATGAGGAGTATCATCATTACATATTTCCAGAACGCTCAAGAAAGGTTAACGCTGCTGACTATATAGAAGTTCTTTAAAGCTTTGTGATGTATTAGATAGAGAAAGTGAGACAAGGAAGACCGTACAACTGCCAACAAGAATTTCTATCATCAGGACACAATAATCTTAGAATGGATTAGTTATAATCCTTTCGAACATGTCATGGCCTTCAGAAAGTCAATTAACGGCATTGATAAGAAGCTCAATGTTTCAAAGTAATCTATCGCAAGAAGTAACACTTAATGCCAAAAGAAAAATTAATGTCTACAAAGCCAGAAGTTAACCATCTTATAGGTGCAAAATGCTTGTTGAGTAAGTGAAATCATCAAGCTTTAGCTTTTTTAGAAAAACAATATTAACCAGGACGAAGTATTTAATGACAGATGAATACAGCATCCTCAATGACGTCATACACAAAAAATATCCGACAGCTGTGATGGTTCTAGCAGTCGTGAGTAACGAGCGAGATGACACACCTCCTCACTTCCTTCCCTAAAGGTTAAGGTTCAATTTTGCAGAATATAAAGAAATGCTGGAGATAGTTGTGTGTGCTTGCATAGAGAACTCAGGCAAAGCAACATCCCAACAAGACTCTATACCATCTCATAAGGTCAGTAAAACACAAGAATGGATGAATAACAATATACACATTCACGTCATACCAAGCATATGACCTCCTTACTCTCCAGACATGAATCCAGTTGAATACTACGAATAGAGCGTAGTTGATATGGTAGTCAATCAACACTCTTATAACGCTATAAAATCTTTAAAGTCTACCATAACTACAATATACTGAATAGATTAAGATTATTTAATTCGGGCTTGTCAACGTTTTAGACCCCGTATTAAAGCAATGTGTTGTGGTGCAGTGGATATTGACACGGAATGACAAATCGGGCAACCGAGTTCGAATTCCAGTTAGATTACTTGCATTCACTACCGCACAAATACCATTCGGAAAGGTATTAATATGACACTTCCCTCCAGTTATGGATGAAATAATAGGACAGACTGGGTTCTATAGCCTTGGCTGGCAAACTGTCTACCGCAGAAAGCAATGGCAACCTACCGCACATTCAATAATGTCCCTTTCGAGACATGATCGCCCAAGCGTGTATCACATATGGCACTTAAATGACTGATTTGTTTTTCCTTTTGATATCGTCCAAGTGAGGAGCATTTAAGCAACGACGAAATTTTGGAGAGGATGGAAGCAAAAAAGACACTGATACAGGAAAAGAAACCTGAGGTTTCTGGAGCATGTAATAAGAAATGAGGGCTTGGAGAATATGATACTCACGGGACGGATAGAATGAAACAGATACAGGAGACAGCAATGTGTGGCATACTTGATGAACTTTAGCAGATGTATGGTGTGTCAGGGTTTGGGAGGAGCAACAGGAGAAAAGATGTTAAGTGCTACAAGGGACAAGGTGATGTGGAGGTCCATGATCGCTACGTCCTGAAAGGATACGGCACATACAAGAAAAAGAATGAAATTAAATAATAGAAGAGATTGGGTTCTATAGCCCTGGCTGGTAACAGGCTTACCGCAGAAAGCAATTGCAACCTACAGCGGGATAATGTTCTACTCGGTCAGTCATGTCTTTTTCGAGACATGATCGCCCGAAACGTGTGTATCACGTATGGCACTCAACTGACTGGCTGAATTAAAGCAGTCAGTGATGCTAACGACGGATGTACTAAGTAGATACCTCAAGAAGAATCTCAAACTTTTTCATGTCATTTTTTTATGAAATATATCTTCCCTAGAAACACAGAAGAGTGTGCTAGAGTGCTATGTAATGTCAGTTCTTCAATACGGCAGTGAATGCTGGACAATATCATCGAATATGAAGGAAATATTTGAAGCAGCGGAAATGTGGTTCTACAGGAGGATGCTGCGAATATCATGGACCGAGCATGCGAGCAACGATGAGGTGTTAGAAAGAATGGAAACGAAAGGGAAACGAAAGAAAATTAATAGTGAGCATCAGGAAGAGTCAACTGAAGTTCCTGGGACATGGAATGAGGAAGGAGTGCTTGGAGAACCTGATACTGACAGGCTAGGGAGAAGGAAAAAGAGACAGATTAAGGCAGCGGATAACATATTTGCAGGGCATGATCAGGTGGATGACGGAACGGGGTTTGCGAGGTGTAACAGGAGCAAACATGTTAAGAGCCACAAGGGATTGGGAGACGTGGAGAACCATGATCGCCTACGTCCTGAACGGACAGGGCACATAGAAGAAGAAGATATCTTTTCTCTCCCAAGAGAGAGAGAGAGAGAGAGCCAACGAACCTACCAAGGTTTCACCAAATTGGATCTTCAGGAAAAGTTGATCTTCAGGGAAAGACAACTTTCGCTGAAGATCCAATTTGGTGAAACCTTGGTAGGTTCGTTGGCTCTCTAGGTTAGTTATTTACTTTGTTTGCTCTACTTGCGTATTGAGCGCTTTTTGTGTTAGGTTACTCGTTTCGGGGTTTTTTTCTTTTGGGCTGCGTACTTTAACTGACGTTCAAATGTTTAGCTCGTTCTTTTTTCATTACCATTTTTTCTTTCCGCGTATGTACTCGGAGGGTTCTTTGAAACGAGTATTACGACAAGTTTACGTTTATATATATATATATATATATATATATATATATATATATATATATATATATACCCTGTCCGTCATCATATTTCAAGCCGATCATTAACATTGGTTTGCAAATTATAGAGCTACATCGCACTAGTATATGACGAACAGTATAGAACAAGAAGAGTGTTTAAAATAGACAGCTAGAGTACATATATTTTCTAATATGCCATGCATTTAACCTCACTCACAAAGTTGCACAGTATGTTGAAGTTTCCACCTTCTGAAATCTCAGCGTCCAAACGCTTGAGAAAAGTACGGAAAATCACCAGGGAAAAATCATGCTGAAAAGACATGTCTGCTGATAAATGTTTTCGACACACCCGACAAATACACATTTGGAAACGCTTGAGAAACTAGGCAAATAAAAGTATAATACGACGTTTAAACACGATTCTTATCGTCTATAGACGATTCGCCTTCTATATGCCCTGTACATTCAAGACGTTGACGATTATGGCCTTCCACCTCTCCTTAATTCTGGTCGCTCTGAAAACTCATTCTTCTGTTATCCTACTCAAATTCCCGATCCACTATCCATCGGTTTAAGCTTATCAAGTATGTCATGATTTGCTTTTTCTTCTTTCTCTTCTATTCTATCTGCCCCGTGATCATCGTGTTCTCCAAGCCCTCCTTCCTCATAAAATGTTTAAAAAAACTTCAGCTGTTTTTTTTTCTCTGATGTTAAATAGTAGTTTTCTTCTCGGGTCCATCCTATCCAAAACCTTGTCGTTGCTCTTGTGTTCCCTCCATGGTATCTTTATTTAGACGATGTCAAAAGGAAAAAACAAATACGTGCATCAAATTACTAGTTGACCTTAAATATCTTCCTTTTCTTTTTCTTCTTTTCTTCTACTTCTTCTTCAATATAAAAATAGAATAAAGAATATTTATTATTAATTATTAAGTTAGAACATGTGTAAACTACAAACTACTACAAAATTGTACATTTTGTGTCGACATTGAAAGAACAATGTCACATCAGGTAGTAAATAATTATGGTTATAAACGTTTTATTTTAGTATTTTTTTCGTTCGAGATAAAAAGCTATTAAAAAAGTGGGAAAAGAAAGAGGAAAGAAAAGATCTGAAAATAAGATGAAAAATCAAAACATCAAAGAAGAAAAAGGTAAGGGAAAGATACAGGGAAAACAAGTGGAGAGGAAAATAAGTGAGAAAGTGAAGAGAGGAAAGAGCCAACGGAAACGCCAAAGAGAGAGAAATTTTAAATTTTAGCCAGAGATTAATTGCAGACAGATATTAAAATAGATTATACAGTGCAGACAGATATTAAAATAGATTATACAGTGCAGACAGATATTAAAATAGATTATACAGTGCAGACAGATATTAAAATAGATTATACAGTGCAGACAGATATTAAAATAGATTATACAGTGCAGACAGATATTAAAATAGATTATACAGTGCAGACAGATATTAAAATAGATTATACAGTGCAGACAGATATTAAAATAGATTATACAGTGCAGACAGATATTAAAATAGATTATACAGTGCAGACAGATATTAAAATAGATTATACAATGCAGACAGATATTAAAATAGATTATATAGTGCAAACAGATATTGACATCCGTTACATAGTGTCTGGGCTCAAATCTTTTAGCGTTTTTTTTAAGAATTGTACTTCTATAAATGTACGTTGTGGTACAGTGGATATCGGCTCGGAACGAGAAACCGGGGAGCCGAGTTCGAATTTCAGTCGAATCCATTGTATTCACTTACGCGCAAATACCCTTGGGAAAGGTATTAATCCGTCTGTTCCTTCCAGTTATGGGTTAAATGGCAGGACAGACTGGGTTCTATAGCCTTGGTCGGCAACCTGTCTACCGCAGAAAGCAATGGCAACCTACTGCGGGATAATATTCTGCCCAGTCAGTCATGTCTCTTTCGAGACATGATCGCCCAAGCGTGTATCACGTATGGCACTTAACTGACTGACTGACTTCTATAAAGAAAAGGAAAAGAAAGATGAAAATACTATATTTTAATATCTTTTACCACGTATAATCAAAAAATTATTTTTTTAATAAAACGTTTATTACCATTATTATTATTGTTCGAAACAAAATCTTGACACAAAATGTACAATTTTGTTGTAGTTTGTACATGTTCTAAAATAATAAAAATGATAATAATAATAATAATAATAATAATAATAATAGTAATATATATATATATATATATATTTTAAATTGTGTGTATTTTTTCATTGACGCATGTTTCATTAAATAATATAGACAAGTTTAATGGCTTTCCATACTTAATACTTCTCGCCCCCACTCTCGTGTGGTCATGTGAGACGCCACAAGCTATAGTGTAATTTTCTCCTCCAGTATGCACTCACGTGTTCGCCAATCCTCCATACAAACAAAATAAACGACTACTACTATCGTTCCTCCGCGAACTGCCCGTTACAACCAACACTATTTTCATCTTTGATCATGGCTGATGTAAGCCGAAAGCTCAGAAAGGATTAAATAAAAACTTGCATCAATATTGTGATTTTCTTTCATTTTTCAACGATAATTCTATTAAGTTTATAAGACGATATGAAAACTGTTACATAAAATAAATAGACAAAACTTATCTATATTATTTAATGAAACATGCATCAATATATATATATATTAGTCATCCACATACAAGCCCGTTTCGCTGTATCACAGCTCATCAGTGTGGCTAGACATATCCACTTGCTTCTGGCCGGGATCGAAACTCGACCGATTTGGTGTCAGTCGGAGTCTCTACTCCCTAAGCCATCGGCGTATGGGATCAGAGAGAGGGAATGTTTAACGTCTTGTATGTAAGCAGTATATACAGACACCAGTCACCGAGAGAACTCAATTCATTTCTGAAGAGTCACGCATATATATATATATATATATATATATATATATATATATATATATATATATATATATATATAGCAATTTAAATTAAATACTGAAAAAAAGCACTCACTTGCTTTCAATGAGAATTTAGCTTATCTAAAAGATCTTGCACATAGATTCCTGAATTTGCCTATCAACTTAATGAGATTTTCCTGGCAGAATAACCATAATCAGACGGTCAAATTGTTAAATCAAAGACAATATTTATATAATCAGACCCAATAATTGTTCGGAGGTGATTAATTCTTAATTACTCTGACTATGTTAATAAAATGTCGCTTATATTAAACGACATTAGCAACTTTCTGAAATTTTGATATTTCCTTTGATGACTAATCGAAGACGGGAATTGAGTTTTACAAAATGGCTTCTTGAATTTTACAAAATAATATTTCTTTCTAAACAGTTTTGCGATAGAATTCGACCTATCAGTTCCCAAAGTTCTAGGATGTATGGTCTATCTAAAATTCATAAATCTTTTACCCCACTTAGGTTTATTTTGTCTATGTTTGATTCTATCAAACACCATTTCGAAAGATAGTTTGTTGAAATTCTCTATCCTTTTCTGAAGTTTTATTCACACTATTGTATATAAGATTATTTTATTTTTGCTTCATACATACGAAAATTACTGCATTCTACTGACATAACAAATACTTGGTATTTTTTTTTAACTTACGCGTTACAGAAATATCATACTGGAGTTTTTTGAATAAGAACTTGACATTACCATTTCAACATAACCACTAAAAAACTCCGAAAAACACCGGGGCTATACAGCTGGTAAGGGATAAATTTGGATGCTGGCAATGTCAAGTATAAACACGATCAATATTAAGCAATAGAATAAAACATATTTGCCTATGAACTCGTTTAAAACCTCGAGCACTCTTTGCCTATATGCACAAAAATTACCCAAACCAATATTTACCTAGTGACTCAATTAGAAATCCAAACAATATTGACCTATGGGCTCAAATATACAACCGAGAAATATTACCTATAGATATAAATATACACCCAAATAATATTGAACTAAAAACCTAAATATTAACCCGACCAATATTGACCTAATTACTCAATTATCAAGCCGAACAATAACTACCTATATAGCCTCAAATATACAATCGAGTAATATTACCTATAAATACAAATATACACCCAAATAATATTTACTATAACCTAAATATTTACCCGGATAATATTTACCTATAGACAATATCAATTCCTGATAAGAGTTTAGCGATGAGAAAAATTATAAAACATGACCGACAGACCCAATTATTAACCCGAACAGTTTTTATTAATATACTCCTATATAATCCTAATATACTCCTAATATAATCCTAATATACTCCTAATATACTCCTAATATACTCCTATATAATCCTAATATACTCCTAATATACTCCTAATATAATCCTAATATACTCCTAATATACTCCTATATAATCCTGACCAGACTTTAATACAGAGTAAAGTATAAACTGACCAATTTCTAACTAGAAAATCAAGTATAAATTCAAACAATATTTATTTATATAATTTACATTATTCGGATTATTATACTCATCTTTGTTACCATGTTTACGACATTTCGGTCGTTGTACTAGGCGCTAGAAATTCCGAACCGAACCCTATATTACGATCACCAGATTATATCATTCTCATTCCATGTGTAATGCTACTTCTGGTAACGATGTAGTTATCTCCCTTTATCTTAATTTTTCCAAGCCTGGTTTTGAACTCACAACTCTTTATGTCAAGTCACTGGAACTAACAAACTGGGGTATGTGTCCTTGTTGAGTTAATATTTAGGTTTTTGAAGTTCTTTTTTTTTAATCGTATCACCCCGAGCAAAGCGGTAATGCCACTGATGTGCCGGGGGCTACATAAGAGTAAAAAATTAAGTAGAAGAGAGTGAAGAGGAAAACGAATCAGTTAGAAAGGAGCAAGAGAAGGAAGGGAATACAGGTGTGATGACAGATGCAAAGGTGGAGATAAAGGAAAGGATATACGGGGGTGGGGTGAAAGAACTAGAGTCAAGTGGTTAATAGATGAGTATTGACATTGCATTTACATTCCTGTAGGTTGTAGCCGTCAGGAAAGCAAGAATATGGAAGCGAGTTCCACGGGCGGGAGAAGAATCTGCAGGAGTAGTATTGTCGCCTGCATTTGGTTAATCTAACTGTGAATGGGTGGGACCCAGTTTCCAATCTGGTTGCACGAGTAAACACCTGTTGCAGAGGCACCAGTGACTTAAGTTCGTTCGAGAAGAAGCCATGAAAGTATTTATAGAACACGTAAAGGGAGGCCACGTCTCGTCGGTGGGGAAGTGGAGAGGCTAAGTCGGTACCTAGTAAATATTATTCGGTTTTATATTTGTATCTATAGGTATTAACCCGTCTAAAAACCTTACTAGTGTTTACTGCTATACTCATATATAAGTTCAACTATGTCACAAAATCCACCAATCCAAACCAAATCAAATGTATTTGTTAATGTTGTATCGTGGAATGAAGAGATACACAGAGAAATGTAGATAAACTACTTTATTACCAGTGTGGTGCAGCCAAGAGGTATATACAATATTTACAGTAGTAGGTGTTACTTCTCGAAGTCCGTGATGATGGCAACCCCCCGTACTAAACGCACATTGTCTTTTATACATCCGGGCGACCGGATGTCACAGGGTACGAGCCACGACACAACGATTATATTGTTAATCCTTACGATTTGCCCGTTCAAATTCTGCTGCATTCCAGAGTAAATAAAAAATGTTAGCTCCGATTTATAGGATACAAATCTAAACTAATTTATAAATGGGATTTAGTCTATGTGTGTGTGTGTGTCCGTTACCTATAGACTCCGAAACGGCTGAACCGATTTTCTTGAAAATTTACACAGTTGTACTATAAGCGTCTGCGAGTGTTCTTAACTAAGTTTGGTGTCGAGGTACCCCCGATAAATATCGAAAATCGATAATCGAAAATATCGGCTTATAGAAAGAGTGGTCCGATTTTAATCAATTTTAATACACTCATAGACAAAGACATAAGAAACGACATTCAGAATTTCAAGGTTGCAGTTCTAACAATAGTGCAGAAAATCGATAATATATATATATATATATATATATATATATATATATAAGGCAAGATGTTTATGTGTGTGGCTGCTTATCTGCCTCTATGTATTTTTTTCAGGCCTTTTATTTTAGTTTTTGCTTCGGGTTTGGCTCTAAGTAGGTATAATTATAGTTCTTAGTCTCAGCCCTGATACCATTTATTCAGAGGACTTATTTAGCATTCAAAATTCAGTTTACGATGGAAAAACTTATTTGATATCGATACCAGGAAATCAAAATTTGACTTACATCCATTCATTTTTTTTTCAGTCTACGGTTTCGCTTTAACTGGAAACAACTATTGCATTTTAGTCTTTCGTGCCAACGTCAAAAGAGTCTGAGCTCCAGGACCATGGATTAGTTTTAAAGTTTTCATTACACCCGAGCAACTCCGGGCTATATTGCTAGTCCTATATAACCCACAGCCAACTAAAAAAACACAAAATACATTGCACATCCGCAAAATTAGATTAACGACCAACATTTGGGAAAAACCCAAAGTAAAATTGCACACCCGCAAAACAAGATTAAAACGGCTAAAAGCTTATATTTTTCACAAGTCAGTATGAAAAGCGAAACTCTAGATCCTGATTGGATGACAAATCTAAAAATTCAAATAACTTCAGAGATACATTTTTCTTTTTTTTTTTGCAGGTAAAAAAAAAAACGCCCGTGGAGCCTATCACGTGATCAGAATTCAATATTTAAGGTTGACCTCTGACCAGTCACGGTAATCAGTTCGATATGGGAGCGGTTAGCTGAGGACTACGTGGCAATGTAACGAAAGAAAATTCAAGAAGCCGACCCGGACGCAGTTTCATTCGACCTCTTCTTCCAAATTTTTTCTTCTTTTACACTCTGCACCACGGTCAGTTAGATGGAAGCGGTAGCTGATAGTATCTCACCAAGTAAGGAAGAAACTTCAAGCTGACTGGCCTTTACTGTCAATTTTCATTTCTTCTTTTTCACTCCACGCCAACCCGAAGTTAGGGCACACCACGATTTCATTCGGTCTCTCAACGTCCTTTTCTTTATTTTCATAATACGCCTCTAAAGGAGAACAACAACGACAAAATGGACGCATTAAGTACAATTTCTTTATTTGTTTGGCCTTCTCTTTCTCTCGACCTGTCGCGACATACTAAAAAGAGGAAGGAACAAAGACTTTAAATTCTGCTACTACACAACCATGAACTCTAAACTTCTGCGGACATTTTAAATACCTACAGTTCTCTACGAACAATTTTAACTACAAAACTGCATGCATTTTCTCAATGAACATATTTCTTTTCGCAAATATATATTGTTCAGTTAACAAAATTTCACTTATATTTTCCTTCTTACACTTTTGTCATTCTGTAAATAAATCTTTACTTTAATGTAAACTTCCGTGTAACAATTAACATACATTTCACTTTGCAAATTAATTACATACATTTTTTCAATAAAAATTTACAACTTTTTCTTCTCCCAACTATGTAATAGCTTTAACAGCGAACAGAATTCTACTCATATTTTTCAACAACCTGATAATATCTTTAAATGCATGAATTGTCGGCTATGTTTGAAAGTGGCTTTGTACCAGGCACAGCCGACACACGTTACAAACCGGTGTCCGCAACAGGGACACACACTTTACTTGATTGGTAACCGCGACCAAAACACATACCTACAGATTCGTCAGCCAACTCGTTTTGCAAGACATGTAGCTATATCATGTTTCAGTAATTATCAGCGTTCCGTTAAATCTGACTTGTGCCTGACTATGATAGATATTGAAAAAACCTGCTGAATAAGATCTTCTTACAAACCACTCCACTGGTTCTATTATTTTATTTCATTACTTGGTGCTTCATTACCAGGGCCTTGTGTCTGACCAAGCAAAGATGCTTGTTTTCACATTATAATTAGCTGGTGCATTCGAATTCGATTCACCTGTGTGATAAATGTTAACTGAACGAATTTAATTAACAGTCAATCTGTCAATTTTTTTATTGCTACGAAATCAGCTACAGTTGTCTGCCGAGGTAAAAGCAACCGCGCTTACGTATAAATAAATAAATAAAACAGAAAAAAACGAGAGAAAGGCGTTACAATTTAAAAACAGGAATAGCCAGATGTTTTTTCCCAGTTAGCTGTCACTTCTAATTCCAGTAATGTCTTCAAAGCTTCAATTTTTAGAAGTTATTTTTCAAGAAATGCATATTTTTAAATTATCCTGATTAAATCTGACATCGATTTATTGATATTTACAAAGTGACTAGCGTTCCAGAAAAACTAGAACATTTTTTGAAAAGAAATTTATCCTAGTAAAGAAAAACAAGTCTAGCTTACTCACTTATCTGAAAGAAAATGAAATTGTAACCCTGTGAATGATGATGATAATTTTGACGTAAAGTCTTTTTCTGTATAGGGTAAGTATGTAGCGTAGCTGTGTTCGTTGCGAACATTGGGATAGCCGTAGCTGAGTTTGACCTGAGGCAGTTGTGTCGGTTTCCACGGAAAGATTCTTGTGAATTCTTCTCTCACCAGGAATGACCGCGCTCTCTGGTTTTGGTTTGTAGCCAAGAAGGAGAATTCGGAATTCAAAAGCAGCTGGATGTGAGACAAACAATTCCTCCTCGTAAAATCATACGAGCAAGGAAAATTACAGCCACAATACCTAACATAGTGGACTCGTGGCCAAATACTTCACAGTGGGATGCTACAGAATCAAATTCGAAGGTCATTCTAAAAGTTCTAAGCCTTACCAAGAAAGAAGAGCCATAGCCGAACATATTTTTGTGGTAACACACGAATACTTCTTATAAAACTAGAAAAATTAATTCAGATTTCTGTCTTCATTTCTATGCAATGTGAGAAGTGTGTGACAAATCTAAAAATAGACAAAACAAAGGCCCAAACACTTATAAAGTATCTACAAAAGAAAGATATGAGGACTAAGGAAATCTATGAGGTCGTGATAAAGAAACTTGCTGATGACTTGCATTTCTATGCAGCTGTGAAAGGTTTGGCTGCGGAACAGGGACAATACAGAAGATGACCCTCGATCAGGTAGTCCATATACCTCAACCACTGATGAACAAGTTGATGCTATTCACCATATGATTTTGAATGAGAGACATATTACTATCCAGCAGATAGCTAAGAGCATAGGGATTTGTTCTGGTTTGGTCCATACTGATTGAACTGAGATTTTTGGTATCGGAAAGCTGTCTGCTAGATGGGTTCAAAGAATTCTGGAAAAAGAACAGACGATGAAAAGGGTTGATATTGGCAGGACACGTATAGCTCGGTTCCAGGCTAGAATTTTAGTGTAAAGAGAGATGTATGGGAGTAGAGTGGAAAGAGAGAATAAGATTGTACAAAGTTTGCCAGGGAAAAAGATGCCAGTCAAGGAGGTAAGAGATGGCAATCGACTTTGCATTTAAATTCTATGAGATTGTAGCTGTCAGCAAAACAAGTATACGGAAATGAAACTCCTCAGGTGGAAAATGCGAGCAAAGAAGCTGAGAGAAGAAGTTGCGGTTACATTTGATTGGTTTCATTGTAAAAGGGTGGGACCTAACTGCTCGAGTAAATTCATACAGAGCGGGTACCAGGGAGCTTCTGCTTTCGGAGCAGAAGCCGTGAAAGTATTTCTAGAAGAGACAGAGGGGAGCCGCATTACGTCGGTGAGAAAATGACTGGAGTTTAGCTACCAGGTTGGGATGAACTACATTGCAGATTCTCTGTTAGATTTTGTCAAGAAGCTCTAGAAGAATAGCACCCGACAAGATTTATATATGTGCAAGATGGATTTAGACGAGAAAAAACTTCCAGGCCCTACATAATGAACCATCCTACTGAGCAACAGATTTAGCTATGGTATCAATGTAGTAATTCCACTTGAGTTTGGTTGATAGATTTAGGCCAAGGAGGAGCAGTGTTTTGCTTTCAGGGAGACTAGCCTCATCCATTCTGATGTGGGGTAGGAGCGGTTGTTTAAGGTGGTTAAAGGATATCACTGTTTTAGAAGCATTAAAATTTACGAGCCATTTCTTACCTCAGTCCACCACAGATTGGAGATCCTTTTCAAGATCAGCAGCGAAGTTTGCTTTGTCAGCCTCGACAGATTTCATATTTAGGTGGAAGTAAATGTTTGTGTCGTCAGCATAAATGCCTACTTGCTGGCGGATGCAGTAAGCATGCTCTGATTTCATGTAAGAGATAATAATTTGTGTGTGAGATAGAGCAGGTGAGTGACATCTTCTGAGATATGTCTGTGGCACCAACGTATAACTTAACATAAGTTGTGACTCTCGAGTGTTTTTTGAGTTTGTGGAAGGAATGTTGAACAGTTCAAGATTTGTTAAAAACATACTTCTGAGCAGTCTGCTCACATTTCTACGACAGGAACCTGATTTTCAAGATTAACTCAGGTAGAGGGTTATTATTAAAATCGTTATTCTTGATATGTGCAATAGGAATGAAATAGCAAAGTGCTAAGAAGTGATACACGCGTTTGGGCGATCATGTCTCGAAAGAGACATGACTGACCGGGCTGAAGATTATAACGCAGTAGATTGTCATTACTTTCTGCAGGAGACTGGTTGCCAGACAAAACTATGGAACCCAATCTATCCTGTTATTTAACTCATAGCTAGAGAGAGATTATATTCACTCAGTTAAGTGCTATACGTGATACACGAGTTTGGGCGATCATGTCTCGAAAGAGACATGACTGACTGGGCTGATTGCCATTACTTTCTGCAGTAGACTGGTTGCCAGACAAAACAATGGCCAAACTATCCTGTTATTTGACTCATAGCCAGAGAGAGAAGAGACGTATTATAATATTACATAGTAATTAATGAGGGATCAGTTTATTACTTCATAACAATAGAAAACCGACCCCCCCCCCCATTTTATGACCAGTAAAAGCCTTAATCATGATTCCAACTATTATATTCCCTCAGTCAGTTAAGTGCCATACGTGATACACGCTTGAGCGATCATGTCTCGAAAGAGACATGACTGACTGGGCAGAATATTATCCCGCAGTAGGTTGCCATTGCTTTCTGCGGTAGACTGGTAACCAGCCAAGACTACAGAACCCAATCTGTCCTATTATTTGACCCATAACCGGAGAGAAGAGTGTGATTAATACCGTTCCTAAGGGTATTTACGCGTAAGTGAATGCAAGGAATTTAACTGGAATTCGAACTCGGCTCCCCGAATTCTCGTGTCGAGCCGATATCCACTACGCCACTAGACGAGGTGAAAATTGTAATGCTCAAGGAAGCATCCTCTCAACATTTTTCTGAAAAGTGAAAATTTGGGAAGGAATTTTCTAAGTGAACCTTTCTCATTACATGGAGGTGGATGTGTGGGTGGTGTACTGGATAGCGGTTTGAAAAGAGAAATCGGAGTTCCGATCGAATTCCAGTCTAGTTCCTTACATAAATTTACTAGCAAATACCTCCGGGAGAGATATGAATCCATGTCATTTTCCCATCTATAGGTTAATTAGTAGAACTTGTATCTCGAAAAATCATTGATATTCCCCAAACAACCTTTTGATACAAAATGTATTTTGACTTCAAATAACGCAGAAATGGTTGAAAGGAAGCAAAAAGGAAAACAATCCTTATATGTGGAATGCGGGTGAAATGGGAATGTTTCAACCGCGTGGAAGTAGCATCATGATGTTTAGTTGCTATGGAAATAGCAATAATCAAAAGCTAAACTCGCAACAGTGTGTCTATAAGACAATATGTCATACTTCATATAATCGATTTTGGACCCCATAAACAATAGAAGTCGAAGACTGATCACTTCCAGCATAGATGCAAGAATTGAAGAATGAAACTTTCTTAATTCAAATTTCCCGTGTTAAACTGTGAGGTATGTTCAATTTATTTTTTAAATCTGTATTTTTCGTTTGTTTTTTTTTTCCTCACTTTTTGGCGTTCAAGCTTCATTTGGAAAGAAAAACAAAGTTTGGGATTTGTATTTATTTCTTTATTCTGTTATGCAAAGCTATCCTGGCCAAGGTATCAGTAGCCACTTGTTACCCCTCCCCGCTATGGTCTGTCCTTTGAATTGAAATTTACCAAGCAGCTTAACTCGATGTTGATTTTTGGGAAAAGCAAGAATTGAAGAATGAAACTTTCTTAATTCAAATTTCCTGTGTTAAACTGTGAGGTATGGTCAATATATTTTTTAAATCTGTATTTTTCGTTTGTTTTTTTTTTCCTCGCGTTTTGGCGTTCAAGCTTCTGTTCTATAAATTCTTTCATGGCTTCTGCTCAGACGAACTTAAGTCACTGATGCCTCCTCAACAAGTGTTTACTCGTGCAACCAGACTGGCAACTGGGTCCCACCCATTCACAGTCAGGTTAGCCAAATGCAGACGACAATTCTACTCCTGCAGCTTCTTCTCTCGCACTTCCTGCCTGTGGAACTCGCTCCCGTATTCTTGCTTTCCTGAAATTTAAATGCAAAGTCAGTACTCATCTACTAACCACTGGACTCTAGCTCTCTCTCCACCCCTGTATAACCTTCCCTTTCTCTCCACCTATGTATCTGTCATCGCACCTGCTATCTCAGCTTTCTATTGTTCCTTTCTAACTAGGTTGTACTCCTCACTCTTTTCTAATTAATCTTTTTACATTTATGTAGCCCCCTGCACATCAGTGGCGTTTCCGCCTTGCTCGGGGTGAAATGATTAAAAAAAAAAGATATAGTAACCTTTTTAGCCGAATCTGACTTAAAAATATAAAGTATGACAGGGGAAGGTAAATTCTCCTTGGACCGATAATATAGGACTTAGGACAACCCCTGACTTGTTCAGTTAGTCTGCCTCTAGCTCTTGTTATATATATTTCTAAACATATATTGTTAAATAAAAGAGACAATGAATGTCTATTATGTTCAATGATGAGCCGTTCTAAACGTCGTGTTTTTGGATTTAAATTTTGCAATTATTATGTATTTGGTTGCAATAGTATAAGTTAATAGTGTTATGTTTATTTTGATGTAAACCATTATTATTAATATTATCAATATTGTTAGAGCTATTGTTAACTTTGTTGAGATACATTTTAATTTGTTGATCAATAACGGAGTTAGGAAATCTATTATTGACAAGTGTTTGCATAATGTTGTGTAATTCTTTATCAAATATAGATTTGGAAGAAGATATCATTTGTCTAGTTCATGCTCAAAAAAGGAGTGGCTTTTCTTAACAATCAAGGGCTATATGCGATATACGATTAAAGTGTCTGGCCACGTCTATTGAACAGGTTAAGAGACTCATCCCTTGATCCCTGTTTAGGATGTGGTTTACGGCTTTCTCTTTTCCAATCTTCTCACTTTGTTTTTGTTTTTTTTTTCAATTGAAGTAGATAGATCTATCTATCGCCCGGTTCACACTCCACCCACGTCTATTGAACAGGTTAAGAGGCTCATCCCTTGTTTCCTGTTTAGGATGTGGTTTACGGCTTTCTCTTTTCCAATCTTTTCGCTATTACGTAGCCCCCTGCACATCAGTGGCGTTACCGCCTTGCTCGGAGTGATACGATTAAAAAAAAATAACTATTCATAAATCCCTAATTTTGGAACTTCTCAAAATATTCGACTGCATGTGTGATCATGTTCTGTAACCTATTTATAAATACTGTAATTTCGAACCAGTTTAAATAAACACCGTGACTGAAAAGTAACTTTCTATTTTATGTATGACGGACTCTTCCGTCTCACTATATTTTCTACGATACAAGAGAGTCCACTGTGTATAAAAAGGAGACTTACTTTTCAAGTATCCTAATTTAAAGTGATACAATAAATGCCATTATCGTGAGTAACCAGTAGCGCCAAATTTGCCAAAAAATATTTCTTAAAAAATATTTTTACTTCATGGAGATAATGACCTAGAAATCTTTTTTTTGCAAAGTTCTGTTTGGGAAAAATTACACGTTTCTGGTGGCTGTAATGAGGAACGAACTCACATTTGCCTGCTACTTTATGTGACAAACCATTACCCCATTTCAAGAAAACGGACAATTTATTATTTATAGCGTACCTGTTACTTATCATTTATAGCGTACACTAACGTGTTACTTACCTACAAGTTACACTAACCTGCTATTCATTATTTATAGGGTAAACCGAGCAAATATTTATTATTCATAGAATACATCGATCGCATAACTAGTATTTATAGATCACACTAAGCAGCCGTTTATTATTTACTAGCAGTATAGCCCGGCGTTGCTCGGGTGTAATGAAATCTTTAAAGCTAATCCATGATCCTGGAGCTCAGACGCTTTCGACGTTGGCACGAAAGACTAAAAAACAATAGTTGTTTCCAGTTAAAGTGAAACCGTAGACTGAAAGAAAAATCAATGAATGTCAGTCAAATTTTGATTTCCTGGTATCGATATCATATAAGTTCTTTTCGTCGTAAACTGAATTTTGATAGCTAAATACATCCTCTGTGTAAATGGTATCATGGCTGAGACTAAGAACTACAATTATACCTACTTAGAGCCAAACTCGAAGCAACAACTAAAATAAAAGGGCTGAAAAAATACAGACATACAGGCAAATAAACAGACACACACGCACAAACATCTTGCCTTTTATATATATATATTATCGATTTTTTGCACTATTGTAATAACTGCCACCTTGAAACTTCTGAATATCATTTCTTATGTCTTTGTCTATGAGTGTATCAAATTTGATTAAAATTGAGCACACCTTCTATAATCCGATTTTTTCGATTATCGATTTTCGATATTTATCGGTGGTACATCGACACAAAACCTAGCTAAGAACACTCGCAGACGCTTATAGTACAACTGTGTAAATTTTCCAGAAAATCGGTTCAGCCGTTTTGAAGTCTATAGGTACCGGACACACACACACACACACACACACACACACACACACACACACACACACACACACACACAAAGTTCCATTTATAAATAACTTTAGATAGGCTACACCAAAATGCTATCTGTTATTTATAGCATACATCAACGTGCCAGTTTTTATTCATAGGGTTCATCGAATGCTGTTAATTATTTATATAGTGCTATTTATTATTTATAGGGTTGACCAAACTCTTATTTTTACTGTAATCCTGTTTAAACTTTTATATCGCGAATAAACTTTCTTGGTATTACCACAGTTTTAAAACTTTGACACAAATTCTTCACTTCAGTATTTTCTCCTGGCGCCTGCTTTTGCATATTTATATATCTACGTTGAGCGCGTGCACACAGACACACACACACAGAAACAAAGACTATAGAAGTTCTGCTTAAATATATCATCATTTATGTTTACCGAAACGTCTTTCGAACAATCTTACCTGAGGTTGGGCACGAATTAAAACTGAATCAGCCATTCACCTAGGGTGCCCCAAAGGCAACCCTCGAGATCACCAGACAGACGTTTATAGAGTGCAACTAAACTTACATGACTTCAACCGATATCATTTCTTAACGGTGTTCCATTGCCGTTTTTCATTCGTCTAAATTTACTTACGCCAGGAATTTTTTTTTCAACGGACTTACAGCCACATCACTTTGCCGTCCGATCAACCAAGTTAAGCAACGTCGAACTTGATTATTACCTAGATTTATTTAAAATGTAATACATTTTATGGCACAAAGCCGAAAAAGGGAGTGGGGAACAAAACTTGGGTTGGTGTGTCACTAACGATCTTATACCTATCTAATCCGACTCACGACCCAGACATACGTTACAATATTTCTCTTTCACCACAAGAACTTATCCATCAACACCCAACCTGCCATGCATCAAAATACCACACAACATAACAGGGACCTAAAACCACCCCAATATGAACTTAAAAATTTCATAAAATATATTACACTTGATTACTACCTAGATGGGCGACTGCTTAGAACCATCAAGTGCTGAAAGCTTTGATGTGCTTATGGTGCAAAGGATAATGGCTCGGAACTGTAAGTCGTAGAGCCGAGTTTAAATTCCAGTTAGGGTCATTATATTCACTTAAGCATAAATACCTATAATAAGGTATGGATACCCCTATTCTCCCCAGCTATGGATAAATTAGTAAGATATGTATCGCTAAATCAGTATTATCTTCCCCAAACAAATTCTTACAACCTATAACTATTTTCTGACTTTAAATATTCCGAAAAGGGATGATAAAATGTGGAAACTGAATCAGTCAATCAAGTTTCTGAAACGTTAATCGAAACAGAAACATAACTGTTGTGGAACCAGGACTCACCTCAACATGGACTCACCCACTGCTATATTAATAGGTGTGTGACGGTGGGAAGACAGACAGACTGTGCGCATGCTACTATTGACACTGTCAGCTCTCTGCTTTTTGGCAGAGAGCACTAACCCGGTCGAGGTTCCGCCGAAGGGTAGAATTCCGACTGCGGAAAGATAGACAGATATTTTTGGCCGTGCTATATGGCCCGGAAGACCCACATTAAAATGAACTTGTGTCGCATTTCGACTCAAGTAAGAAGGTGACTAAATACCGTAGCACTGTGCATATGACCGCAGTCGACTGCCAAGGACTATACTGGATTCGTAAGCTCTACTTTACGGTACCTTCTTCTTTGTAACCTTTCCTGTCAATACATCTTTCTTTAACCTACACCTCGTGTTTCCTGTTATATTTCCATGGACCCATTTTTGGCTCCACATCAACAACAAATTATAATTTTATATTGTTAAATTACTTCTAGCTTTAACGATTAATTCAGAAACACAATAGTCGTTGGCTATCTTGGCAATAATACCCTGAAGAGCCTTTTATCGGATAGGTATCTTCTTCATGGCTTCAGACTGGGGTAACCATTAGGATGTCACTGAAAATCATAGGACCAATTAATCCTATCGTTCTGAGTCAAATTATAAAACCGTTTGAAAGCCGTCAATGGTTGGTCAAGCCCGGAGTAGGATGATATCGTGAGTCAGTATTTGGACGTACCGGACTCATTCAATTACTGATCAGGAAACCGTATCTGCTCAATGCCCGAAACTGTGACTATAATTGCAATGTTATTGAAGAAACACAAATATTCCTACAGAGACCTAAGTAGACTCTACAGTTTCCTTAAACTGGCAAATCACGACAGCATAAGGTAGTAATTGATGTCAATAACTGAATAAAAAAAAGACATAAAATTAGGTCTAAAAAAGACCTAATTTTTCCTAATGCCACCTAATGAGCTAATAAAGCAATCAAGAATTTCTAAAAAGTTCAAAATCTACTTAAATATTCAATTATTCCATTTTTTTATCAATTCACTCTATGCAAGACAATAAGGCTAATAGAACTCAAACTATTAGAAATGAAAAAGAATAAAAAGCTTTTAGAAGAAATCGGATATCTTATTCAAAACAGGAGAAGTTTTATACCTTTACTCCTGTTTAAATGATCTGAGAGGTGTATGAACCTGATGATATGTGAACGGTTTACTGCTATTGAGGAAAAGAATAAATAAATAATAAATAAAATTTGTGTTCCTTTTTCAAAAGAAACGTTTTTTGTACTTCTTTTTTTTTAATATTAGATACAGGAGGAAGAAAACTGTCTTTAAAAAAGTTAAATTAAATTTATTAACAAAATAATTGTCATTATTTCCAATGTTAAAAATCGACTGTCTTAATCAAAAAACTGTTTATGAACACAATAATTCTGATCATGAATTTGCACATTAAAAAAATATATTTGTCTATATTTCTGGGATGAGGTATTTAGATTATTTACATTGTACGAACTGGTATCCTTATCTTTATTGTCATATTCGCAACGTTTCGGCAGTTGTACAATAGTACATTCTTCAGGTAACTAGAATTTTGACCCGGATGTCAGCTTTTGTATCTTCTGCCTCATCAAGAATTTGCTTTGCCTTCTTAAAGTGTTTTCTTTTTCTAAAATTTAATTACCAACTTTTTTCAGCATGTTTACTGCTTGATGTTTGTGTGGTGCAATGGATATTAGCTCGGAAGGAGAAATTGGAGAGCTGTGTTCGAATTCCACTTGAATTTCTTGCTTTCACTTACACATAAATACCCTTGGGAAAAGTATGAATCCATCTCCTCCCTTCAGCTATTGGTCAAATAATAAGATGGACTGGGTTCTATAGCTTTGCCCGGCAACCCGTCTGTAGCAGAAAATAATGGCAACCTACAGTTAGAAAATTTTCTGCCCAGTCAGGCATATCTCTTTCGAGAGATGAACGCCCAAACGTATATTAACTCACTGATATTGTTTGAAATGCTATCCACTCTTATTCTTTGAATAAAAGGTACAATAAGAGTTTTTGTGCAAGCACTTGTTTGTAAAATATTGTATTTATATATATATTTTTCAGTATGTACTCTAATAAATGTTTGTTCTTTTAAACTTACCGAAGTGGTTCAATCTTGTCTACGTCTTGTTCAACATTCGACGGTGAATTGCAAGAATTAGACGGTGAATTACAAGAATGATTTGTTTTTGGAAGCTTCTGAAAACATACTGTTTTTTTAAACGTAAATATAATTTTTTGTTATTTGATCATTTTTAACGTGGGTCCTCTGTATGACAATACACTGTATCCGGCAGCAAGGCCTCTGATTCGAAGGTTGTGGGGAGCATGGCACCACCTCTTAATTGCTGTTGTCCCCTGGTCTATCCTGGCTCGCGTGGTAGCACCTGATAGGGGTCCCAACTATGGGAAAATAGTTTATTCCTAAACTGAGGTGAAAACGCTATGAAAGTATAAAAATAAACTTTTATAGAAATATATGCATAGAAATACTTTTATAGAAAAATATACATTTTTAAGGAAAAAATATTACCAGAAATAAATTTTTGAATACAAAATTGGAAGACATCTTCAGTTTTTAAAATAATAATAAAAAATGTTTTCATCAAAATCTGACTAAATCAACCTTCTCACTAAAACCGAATATTAAAAGATTACCTTAAAATCCCACCTCTTTGACATTAAATAACCCACAGAGATTTATATGCCGTTAAACAAAATTTAAACTCAAATTCAAAACTATTTTAACGTAAATATAAAATTTTCTTCGTATCATTTAATATCAGTCGAAAGCGTGCTTTGATGCAGCAGGACAAAGCCAAGCCAGGAATACCAAATACAAGTTTGAAGAGCTGGACGGCCTTGAGGTTCTGCTACATCCAGCCTACAGTCCTGACTGTGCTCCATCAGATTACGGCCTTTTCCGCTCAATGCAACACTTTCTGAAGGGCTGCCAATTCGACTCGTTTGATGAAGTCGAGGAAGCATGTCAAGAATTCTTTGATTTGAAGCCGGCTGAATGGTACTTTGACCAGATTTGAACTTTACTGTCAGCAAATTGAGCGGGTCTACGAAAAGTTGAAGCAAAAGTACCCAGCTCTGATCAACCGTAAGCGCACTTTGATGCAGCGGGACAATGCCAAGCCACAAACCGCATGGAAGACCAAAGACAAGTTTGAAGAGCTGGACGACACTGTGGTTCTGCTACATCCAATCTACAGTCCTAACTGTGATCCATCAGATTACGGCCTTTTCCGCTCAATGCAACACTTTCTGAAGGGCCGCCGATTTGACTCGTTTGATGAAGTCGAGGAAGCGTATCAAGAATTCTTTGATTCGAAGCCGGCTGAATGGTACTTTGACCAGATACCAAAGCTTGCAGATCGATGGAAGAAAGTCTTGGAAAATGAGGGTCTTTATTTTGAGCAATAATCTTTGTTGTTTTTGGAGTAAAATTTCAATTTTTGCAAGTGTTTACGAGCTTTTGAGACAACCTAATATTATGAATCTATAATTTATGATTATTAATATACATAATTATCTATTTTTAACAAGTCGTGGTATTCATTCATTGTTTTACTGTTATTTTTAAAATAAGTTTTATGTTTAAGAATTATTATATCATGAACATTCAATGCCCTGTATTTGTTAAATTACGCGTCATTTTTTTCTTTTATTTGAATAAGGATGTAATTTTTGAAATTGTAAGAAAACCATTTGCGAGTCGTATTATCTGGTTTATTTTTTAATAGAATGTCATATTTTTTAATAGAGTATCATATTTTTTAATAGAATATCATATTTTTTAATGGAATATCATCGGATACAGATCCTATATCGTCCATCAACTAATTCAAACGAAAAAAGTAAAATTGCACACCCGTAAAAAAAGATCGGAACGACTTTAAACATTTTGGAAAAACCCAGACGAAGGCAAATTTCACAAGACAGTGTGAAAGGTAAGATTCTGGATGCTGGTTGAATAGGAAATAGCAAATTGATCTATGACGCTAGTCAATTTTTTTTTTTTCACACCTAAAATGGGAAAATGCTGTTCGGGGCCTGTCACATGACGAGATTCACTGCTTAAGGACGTCCCCTGACCGGTCAAAATGAGAAAGAATGGGAGCGGTATCTGAATCATCTCGTCGCAATGTAAGAAATAAACTCACAGGCATATATTTATTCTACTTTACTTCCAATTTTATTTTCTTCATTTTCAGCCCAAGACGCCAAAGAAAACAACAACAACAGAACATCTGCAACAAAAGGCCACTTGGTACAATTTTTTATTTGTTTCACCTCACCTAAAGAATTTCATTGTTTACGAATTTTTGAATTCATTCTACATACATTGTTTGATATAAACTGATCTAAACTCATTAGGAAAGGATAAAATTATTCACAATTTCTCTGTTCTGATATTAAGGTATTTCCTAAGAATGAAATATATATATAATGGAGAAAATAAACAAATAAAGATTATTTTAACGTAAGTATTGGAAGTGTGCGTTGTGGTGCAGTGGATATCAGCTCTGAACAAGAAATCGGAGAGACGATTTCGAATTCCAGTCGAATTCGTTACATTCACAAACAAGAAAATACAAGATATGAATCCGTCTCTTATCCCTCCAGCAAAATAGTTTGGGTTCTAATGCCTTGGTTGGCAACTAGTCTGTCACAAAAAGTAATGGCAATCTAATGCGGGAAAATCTTCTGCTCAGTCATTCATGTTGTTCTCATTCTTGCTATCTTTAGATTTTTTTTATATGTATGTTGTTAGAAGCACAAATAGGGACGTGATGTAATGAATAGGTATTGAATATGTATACACCTTTGTTTTCCTCACTGGAATGTGATTGGCTGGTGTCAGCCATAAATATAAACTAAGGTAAGGACGTACAGAGATATAATCTACTAGAGATCTACCACTAGTTTTCTAGAGGTCTACGGCTATTGAATACGCCTACGTCTCAGGACACTGCATACAACGAGTACCGTACATTACATCTACTTATTAGATTGTTCTACCCAGTTACATTTGCCTTCACCATTTAACTAGCTCGAATGATATATATATATATATATATATATATATATATATATATATATTTCCGGGACATATCAAGACGGTAACATTATTTTGACCCAAGTAAAAAGATTATTCTTCACTGACTATTACGCCGTGTATCTGTCAGGTATTCATCGATGACAAATAAAAAAGAAATCTTTGGGTAGGAATGATGTACTACGCTCCTAAAAACATGGCATTTCAAAAAAGGATTTGGCAATTCCTACGAGCTTAAGGAGAAAAACGGAAATAATTATTGCATAAAATTTTTGAAAAGGATGAAATAACGCATTAATCACAATCGCAAGTGTTGACATTCTAAACCGGCTATCGGGTTTCAACCCTATTGCTCCTCATATAATAAATTATTTGCTATCAGTTCTAAGAAGTGGAACTTCAGGGTATCTGTTATCTTCAAATCCTTCCCCGCCAAAAGAAGAAATTTATTTGGCACATGGAAATTTCAATTTTCTTAGAAAATTTCAGGTATTATTAAAGTGTATGTCGAGGTTAAAATTTGGTGTAGCAGCTGTTTTTTGGGGTTTTTTTTACTTCTGTATGGGCAGTTTAACAAAGTAGACTAGGATACAGTTTGATCATCATTGCCTAACCCCACTTTCTATCTATACTGATCTCAAATGGAACCGCTACATCGAATCCATAGCTAAATCCACTGCTAAGAAGGTTGGGTCACTGTGTCGATCCAGGATTTTTTTTCCGCCTGAATCCATCCTGCATATATACAAGTCTACCATTCGACCGTGCATGGAGTACTGCTGCAATATATGGTCAGGCGCCTCTGCCGTTCACCTCAGTGTTCTCGAGAGGCTCCAAAGGAGAGTCAGTAACGTGATAGGTCCGGACTTGGCGGCTCGACTGCAGCCACTTCCCCACCGACGAAATGTGGCCTGCTTTGTCTGTTCTATAAATACTTTCATGGATTCTGCTCAAACGAACTCAAGTCACTTGTGCCTCCTCAACAGGTGTTTACTAGTGCAACCAGATTGGCGACTGGGTCCCACCCATTCACAGTTAAGTTAGCCAAATGCAGACGACAATTCTACTCCTGCAGCTCCTTCTCTCGCACTTCCCGCCTGTGGAACTCGCTCCCATATTCTTGCTTTCCTGACGGCTACAAACTCCAGAGATTTAAATGCAATGTCAATACTCATCTACTAACCACTTGACCGTAGCCCTTCCCCTACCCCGTATATCTTTCCCTTTCTCTCCACCATTGAAACTGTCAACACAACTGCATTCTCATCTTTCTATTGCTCCTTTCTAATTGGTTTGTACTCCTCTTCTCTCTCTTCTAATTAATCTTCTTTTAGTTACGTAGCCCTCCGCACATCAGTGGCACTTCCGCCTTGCTCGGGGTGAAATGATTAAAAGAAATACTCAGCTAAGCTAACCTACGTAAACCTTACTTTATTTTCCTACCATGATCCATGCCTATCCATGCTGCTTGATCGTAGATCATCTTAAAATATGTTCTATTTTATTTTTCCACGTTTCGTAATAATTTGTTTTATAGCAAATACCGATTCAGCTTTTTAGTTTAAAATATCACCTAGTATAGGTTTTGTTCTGGTAATAGACGTAACGAGAGTATATGCATGTCATGAAACAACTCCAGGAAATTGCATAGCTATCAAGTAGAAAATTGTAAAACTACTCAGTTGACCTCCAAGTAGCACATGACGGCCTCATTAAAATTTCCTATACTATTACAAAAACACCTTCCAAACTCTGACACGAATGTGTACGTTTGATAGAGAGTCGTACAGAAGACATTAATACTGAATCATTTTAAACCTGATCAAGTGTACGACTAGAAAGAACTGTGCCATGTGTCATGAGTCATCAAATATATGGCTCAATATATAAAATCGTTGGTTGAATCCACTGACTTGACTCAAAGAATTGTGACTTCAATCTACAGCGGAGATGTTCAAAAGCTTCAAGTGTTGAGTTAATGGGTGATAACTGATACTCAGACATCTGGAAGAGGCATTACTCATAGAACTAGAAAAATTTACCCCCGTGAACGAAATAAAGTCTTCAGTTTGGAATTCTAATTACCGGTGGTAAGACTTTAGTCTGGGAGTCCCATAGTTTTGGGGAGAGTGGACTGACCATTTAATTACCACCAGGTTCATCCTGTCCCGAGCTAGGGAGCTAGCTATGGGTTTAGGGAGCTTGCTATGTGTTAAATAGCTATTTCATACTAAGAACTGATGGAGCTCGACAGCCTTGGCATGCAATTCATCTAGGACAAAAACAGTCTGACGTAAAACCTACGACTCTAGAACCTCGCTGTAACAATCCCAGCTTGTTAGGCTATGACAGGTGAACCATGGGTGTAATGGGCGATACCAGTACTGCATACACTGAAATCCACCTAAAAACTTCATTGTGCAGGCCCCAAAGACACATCCACGTCTACGGCACTTCCAACTCTTCTAAGCCCTGTAGCGATGGGAAAGGGGCAAAACGGAAGGTGAAAGATGTCACTGGAAGCCGCAGTTACAATCCTGCATGCAGGCGGTTCAGATTCTTGACCTGAGACGACAGCATCACCCGGCAGCATCCTGAACGACTAAGCAGCACTCTTGAGGGACTGCACTGCTTGCCCCACAAGAAGAAGGACCTAGAAAGGTTGGCCTAAACAACGCTCGTCTCTGATCCCCTAGTTGGCTTGCCGCGGTAAACGGTCATCTTCTCAAGCAGTCGAGCAACACCAAGACAAGTAAGGTACGCACCCACCTCTAAGGGTGCAAAAACACTAAAACTCGCATGCTAAAACGTCAGAACCATGCTTGACTCAGGTTACAGCTACCGACCTGAACGTCGCTCAGCAAATGAACTGTTCAGGTTACATGTCGACATTGCTGCACTTAGTGAGGTCTCCTTCCCAATAGAAGGCAGCCTGCAAGAACTTCTGGTCAGAGAAACCTGCGATAGAAGGGCGTTTCTCAGGCGTTGACTTCAGGATGATGTCCATGCGCCTACGACTGAAGATCAATCAGTATGACACGCTTTTCAGTGTGCACACTCCAACTCTTCAAACTGAACCTGAAGAAAAAGACAAGCCTTGCTCGGAGATCTGCAGCCATCTCAAAAGCACCCCTGCAGTTGACAAGGTGATAATTCTTGGCGATTTCAATGCCAGAGTGTGCCAAGATACAAATGCTTGGAAAGAATTACTTGGCAGACACGGCGTTGGTAACTCTATAGACAACGGGCGCTTGCTGATAGATCTTAGCACTGAGCAGCAAGCAAGAAAGTTTTAAAAACCAAAGTACAATATTAAACAAAAGAAACTAGGAAAATAGGAAAATATAGACATTTGACTACATACTAACTTTCCTACACGATCAACAATAAATAACAAAATCAAACAGTAAAGAAAAAAACACGCAATATATTAAAATGGGATAAAAAATGAATTTTGAATAAAAAAAATAAGACCTCTGAGTAAATGGTATCATAGCTGAGACTAAGAACTACAATTATAACTACTTAGAGCAAAAACTAAAATAAAAGGGCTGAAAAAATGACTTTGATAAGACTCGGTAAGATATTGGAGTATCGATTTCCAATATCGGAATCAAATAAGTCATCCAAGGATAGAACTGCAACCTTGAAACTTATGAATATCGTTTCTTATGTCTTTGTCTATGAGTGCATCAAATTTTATTAAAATCAGACCACTCTTTCTATAACCCAATTTATTCGATTATCGATTTTCGATATTTATCGGGGGTACCCCGACACAAAATCTAGCTAAGAACACTCGCAGACGCTTATAGTACAACTGTGTAAAATTTCAAGAAAATCAGTTCAGCCCTTTCGGAGTCTATAGGTAACGGACACACACTCACACCGACACACACACACACACACACACACACACACACGGAGACAAAGTTCCATTTATAAATAAGTTAAGATATAAAAACAACAACCAATAAACGAAAATAAAATAAAATAAAAATAAATAAATAATAAAAATCACGTAAAGCCCACAAACACAAATATACACAAAAACACCCAACCATCAACCCTAAAAAAATAAACCATCACGCAGCAAAACATAGCAACACATTCAGAAAAATCTCAAACCAATCAAAAAGAGATCAATGCAACAAAAGAGCCCAACCCATTTAAATACTCATTCACGCCTGCAATAAATACAATGAATACAAATTAATATAAATCAAACTAAACAATAAAACAGGAAAGAATAATCAAAAATTAAAAATTAAATTCAACCAATCATAAAATCTTATGAACCAATCACAAACAAGACCACTTCTCCAATATCAAACCATATTCCATATAAACAGGAAAAACCGGGGCCTAATGGCGAAAAGCCCTGACGAGTGGTTACATCATCACGGTGTTCTTATGAAACCTCGAAGACGGCATGAATCTGCTGGGTTAAAAAAGACACAATCTTTGTACTTATCAAAGCTTTATCTTCACTCCAATATCCAGCACGTTACTATAAAAACCTGATTGTCAACATGAATTTCATCCGAAAAACCGCAAAAAAACCCAACCATACAAAAACATTATCACAATAAAATACTATATATATATATATATATATATAGGACTGTGCAAAAGTATTAGGACAAGATTTATTCTATCTTTCATGAGGCATCAAAATAAAGTTTAAAATCACCCCTGTTCTTATAGTTTTGCACACTACCGATAGTGTGTAAAAGTAGTAAGACGGATGATTTTTCTAAAAAAACTCACTGAAATTCGAATACAAGGTGAAAAGCCAAGTAAATTGCTAATAAATATTGATTATTTAAAACTAGTGTAAAAGAAATGTTTAAAAAGAAGTTATATTTAATTTTTCCCATTTTCTATTAAAGTTATTTAATTACGCTATTGAACATCTATGGGATATTTTGGATAAAAAAATTAATAAATCAAATTTACTTCACAAAACACATTTTGGGAAGAAATACAAGCTGCTTGGCATGGGATACCATTAGATACATTGAAGAAGCTTGTGATGTCAATGCCTGACAGAATGAAGGCTGTGATCAAAGCAAAAGGCTATTATACTAAATATTAAGTTTATTTTGTAATGAGTATTTTTTCTTGCTAAAGCATTTGCTCTCAATATGCCTTATAAATGATAAAATAGTTCTTGTCCTAATACTTTTACACAGTACTGTATATATATATATATATATATATATATATATATATATATATATATATGTAATGAGTGAGTGAGTGAGTGTGATGTTAATTTTCTCCTTGATGTCTACGTATGACGGACCATCAATTCATTATTTTAAAAGTGAGCTGAACTGAAATTTTATGTAAAAGTTGCCACATTTTCGGGAAATCTAACAGCAGAGTAATAAGAAATTTTGGGCCAAGACTTACCCCAAAACGTTTAATTTAGAGTTTTCCTTTCTGGCAATCACATCAAGGAAAGAGAGCGCAATACCCTACTATTTCGCCCACAGCCGAAGAAAAACTATTGCATGGTTGTTTCTCAGAACATTAATGCTAAGCGAACTAAACAAAATCCACCGGAATTTTAATACCGATTATATTCATTTCTGACTCGATAACCTTGTCATTATTCTTTTAACATTAGGCTCGTTGTAAACTGATGATAATTAAGTTTTCAACATTGGTTTATTGATGGTTCTCTCTAAATTTAGCTCTACGCCTAACTATACCCGGCTTATAAACAATATTCACAGGACAAAATTTCATACATATTTTTTCATTAAATTTCTAGACAATATTCTACTCTATATCGGCAGTAATACATTTCTTTCGGAAAACCGGTTGACTCCCGTAGTGAATTCGATGAAGTCGCGCTCTCGTGTATTACGTCTTGTCTGCCGACAAGTGAAATCTTTGTCCATACCTAAGTGGACCTTCAATGATTACGGCTTTGGATTTTTTGTTAGGCCGATTCCCTTTTTAGTCCGATCCGCGCTATAGCCTTTTGTCAGCCTAAGGAATGTTTGTAAATATCATTAATGACTGCTATCGGATTTATCGTCACGAGATGAACTAATCTTGCTTTTAAATACACATCTTTCTCACTTTGCGCATGCGCATGAAACCTTTTATCTCGTCAAATCTCATGACACTTTCATAATGGCCGACGCGAAAGAACAGCGTCAGATTCAATAACCAACATTTTACAACAACTATCGCCTGAAAATTGATCGCTTCATTAATACTTAATTCCCATGAGCTGCCATTTTCTGAGATCTGTGTCACGTGACTGTTTTGCTTGGAGTTAATTGAACTAGATAATTAAATTTTGAAAGTATTTTTTTTATTTTACTTCAAATCAATAATGGTGGTTCGAACTCAACGGATTGGATTTCTGTTTATACACTAACTTTAGAGAAACGTATATTCGCTTCTTTATTGAAAGTCAGTAAGATGAGGAATCGTTGAAACAGGACAAATAAGGGGCCCGCAGTTATAAGGAATGAAAACTGTGTTACACCAATCTTTCAATATGGCCATGATTGTTTCAAAAATCTGTTTCGAGTAACTCTGGTTTTCCGCTTCGATACGAGAAACCTCTGGCTCCAGTGAAAATCAATACATTTTTAATTGACACGAATATGGCCGCTTTTTAGAAAAGATTAATTAACATTTACAATAAGAAACCCGTGAAATGTTTAAGGGTTTTTTCTAGAAAATAATTGAATATGATCATGCCAAGTCCTAAGACAATATAATCCGTAGAAATTCACCTTCGCATCTTTAAAAATTTTAGCGTAACAACTTTAACAAAATATTTCAATAAAAAACAAATATAAATGCAGGTCATGAACAAATTCATATTAATAGAATCAACGGCCTCGTGGCTGTGACCAATCGAGTTTTTAGGTCATTAACAGAGGATGGAAAAAGACGAGCCCTTCTAGGTCCGTTAGCACAAGAGACTCTACGCACTCTATTGACATGTTTTCAACCTTGGTATCTTTTGTAAAAACAATTTTATCACTCCAAGCTTTTAATTTATCTGTACGGAAACGGTAGAGCATTCAATGATATTTGATAACTCATCAGTTCTCCAATAGCGTACAAAAATACTGGACCATTCCTGCACAGATGAAGAAGCGACAGAATTGTATATCTACAGAAGGATGCTGAAAATACTATGTATTGAACAATTGAGGAGACACAAAGATTTAGAGAAAATGGAAACAAATAGGATACTTATAGTTAATAGCAGAAAGGGACAGCTGAAATTTCTAGTGCACCTAATTCGACACTCACATGACATAATGCAGGCAAGAGGCAGCGGAAAATAACGCATAATATACGTGAAGAGTTTGTGCAAATTAATAGCAGAACAGCTTTTAGAATAGTTTTTATAGAGAACCGTGATCGCCAATCTTCTGATGGTATACGGCACATAGAAAAGGATGCAGATGAAACTGGTCAGCTATTCCACTAACCTACGACCACACTCTTTCATAGAACTTTGTAATTGAGTTTGTTCGTGTTTTGTTTAACGGCATGTCAATCTCTGTGCGTTATTTAATGCCAAAATGGTGGAATTTTAAGGTATTATTTTTATGTTCGGTTATAGTAAGAAGGTTGATTTATTGAGATTTTAATGAATTTTTTTGTTTTTATTCTTTTTTATTTCAGAAAGCTGAAAATGTCTTCTAGTTTTGTATTCAATAACGTTTTGCTGAGAAAAAGTTTTCCTGAAAAAAATGTGTTATGGTAATATATTTCCTTCAACAAAGTCTATTTTTATGTATATGTGTATTTCCATACTTTCATAGTGTTTTGACCCCGGTTTAGGGGGTAGGCTAACTGTTTGCCCATAGCTGGGACCCAAACAGGTGCTACCACTCCGGGTCAGTTATTAAAAGCACACAACAAAAATCACTCCAACACTAATACCAGTCTGTTC
This sequence comes from Ascarosepion bandense, assembly GCA_037127315.1. NCBI lineage: Eukaryota > Metazoa > Mollusca > Cephalopoda > Sepiida > Sepiidae > Ascarosepion > Ascarosepion bandense. The sequence goes on along the minus strand of JBBBDQ010001014.1, from coordinate 2,955,807 downwards.
CATAAAAACAACCTTTGTAACTGTATAAACCCTAACCAATGCCCCATTCCTTATAAATGTTTAACGAAATCCCTGATATATATGTGTTCGATTTCATCCACGGAGAATCCCAAAGATAAAAAAAAATATATATCGGAAACACCATGAACGTATTTAAAAAGCGCTTTTACAATCATCTCTCATCCTTTAATAACAAAGAAAAACAAAACATGATGTTTTTTTTCCAAATACTTTTGAAAGTTAAAAAAGCGAAAATAAAACACCTAAAGGTAAATGGAATATCCTCAAATAAGCAAGAACATCTAAATCAATAAAGGAACGATGTTTCCTTTGCCTTCAAGAAAAAAAAATGAAATTATTAAATACATGAATAGCAACAAACTTTTAAACTAGAGGTATGAACTAACAGTAAACTGCAAACACATTAAAGAACTAACCTTACAATTATGCTAAAAATTACTAAAACAGCCAAAGCAAGGACACATTAGAGACGATAAGCCTTTATAATATTAACAACAAGCTTACATCAAATTCTAGTTATTACATACCACAAACTGTGATCTAATTTAAAGATTTATAGAAAAATGTGATTTACTAAATTCAAAATTAAGGTTAAATATACAAAATTAAATTAATTATAAAAACTTTGATCTAATTTAAAGTTTTATAGAAAAAACTGATTTCCTAAATTCAAAATTAAGGTTAAATATACAAAATTAGAATCATTCTAAAAACTGTGTTTAAATACTAAAATATTCTATAGTTGTACAAATAAACATTAAAGATAGGTCCAATCCCATCCTTTCCCACCCTTTACACTTCCTTACGCCCCCTCTAATAAACACAAAAACTAAAGCCCAGTCATGAGGCCATAAACCTATATCCAACCGTCTGATGATAAATCTGTCTACAAAATGCACAACACTTTCATTAATCAACTATATTCCTTACCCATCCCACTTTTTTCAAGATTATAACGGACAATTTACAAGACTTATTCCCTTATCGCTAATCCCCACCAACATCCCACACACAACTCGCCAAATATAAGAAAAGAGGCTTTTCATTCCTTTCCACACCACCTGATGAGAAATTGTAGTGTCAATGTCGAAACAAAATGTACACTTTGTAGTGGATATAAAAAAAACATTGTACATGTTCTAAAATATAATTTATAATATATATATATATATAGTGATAAGTTTGCATATATATATATATATATATATATATATAAATGCAAACTTATCACTATACTCGTTTCAAAAAAATCTCCACGTATATAACCGGAAGGAAATAATAGTTGTAAAAAAAGAAAGAGCTAAGTGATTTGGACCGAGCCAGTACGTAGCCCAAAGAAAAAACCCGAGACGAGTAATCAATAACAAAAAAACACTCAATAAGTAAGCAGAGCAGAATAAATTAATTAACCTTGTGAGCCAACAGACCTACCAAGGTATCATCTTAACAGATCTTTAGGGAAGGTTGACTCCAACCTTCCCTGAAAATCCGTTTAGGTGATACCTTGATAGGTCTGTTGGCTCACTAGGTTAATTTACTTTTATATATATATATATATATATATAGCCCAGGGGTAGTGTCGCCGACTGACGCCATTTCGGTCGGGTTTCAATCCTGGGTAAAAAAGCATTCGGAGTCTAACCGTACTGATGAGCTGTGATACGGCGAAACAGATCTGTCTGCGGATGACTATATATATATATACAAAACTGTGCAAAAGTATTAGGACAAAAACTGTTTTATCTTTTATGAGACATTGACAAAAAATAAACAATTTAATTAAAGTAATTTTATTTGGTTTATCAGCAAATGCTTTAACAAGAAAAGTACATGTTACAAAATAAATTTAATATTTAATTTAATAGCTTTTTGCTTTGATCACAGTCTTCATACTGTAAAGCATTGACATCACAAGTTTCTTCAATGTATCTAATGGTATCTCCTGCCATGCAGCTTGTATTTGTTCCCGAAATGTGTCATGCAAAGTAACATTAGATTTATCAATTTTTTCATCCAAAATATCACATACATGTTCAATAGAGTAGGTTAAAAATAACTTGTCTATTAGAAAATTAAATATAACTTCTTTTTAATACATTTCTTTAAAACCTAGTTTTAAATAATCAATATTCATTAGCAATTTACCTGGCTTTTCACACTGTATTTGGATTTCAGTGAGGTTTTTTAGAAAAATCACCTCTGTTCTAATACTTTTGAGCATTACCGGTAGTGTGCAAAAAGTATTAGGACAGAGGTGATTTTAAACTTTATTTTGATGCCTCATAAAAGATAAAATAGTTCTTGTTCTTATACCTTTGCACGGTACTGTATATCGTGTCCTTTCAAAACGTAGATCATCATGGATTTCCACTTGCTTCTGTCTTTTGTCGCTCTTAATATTTTTCCTCTCGGTATCGCTGTCAAACCCCACGCCACCATCTATTTCGTTTCTTTTTCTGTATCCGTTCTATGTGTATTAGATTCTCTGAACTTTCTTGCCTCATTCAGTCAGTCAAGTGCCATCCGTGAAACACGCTTGGCTGATCATGTCTCGAAAGAGACATGACTGACTGGGCAGAAGATTATCCCGCAATAGGTTGCGATTGCTTTCTGCGGTAGACTGGTTGCTGACCAAGGCTATAGAACCCAATCTGTCCTGTTATTTAACCCATAACTGGAAGGAAGTAACGGATTAATACCTTCCCCAAGGGTATTAGCGCGTAAGTGAATACGATGGATTCAACTGGAATTCGAACTCGGCTCCCCGGTTTCTCGTTCCGAGCCGATATCCACTGTAGCACACCACACATTACGTGTCCCAAAAGCCCCAGTTGTCTGTTCCTGTTGCTCTAAGTATATATTTCTTTTCGTTTGCATCCTCTATAACACCTTGATGTTGCTCTCGCGCTTAGTCCATGGTATCCTCAACATTCTTTTGTAGTAGGACATTTCTGTTGCTTCTATCACTGAGGAAATCGTCCAACATTCGCTGCTATATAGAAGGACATATATCATATAGCAATGTAGCACTCTTCTTTTTGTTTCTCATGAGGTTTTGTCTTACAGTACTGTGGTTAGCTTTTGAAATGCGGTCCTTGATTTTGCCAATGCTTCTTCGAATATGTGCCGAATTTTCATTTCTCTGTCAGAACACTTTTTTTTGTTGTTTTTAATCATATCACCCCCAAGCTTGGCGGTAACGCCACTGATGTGCAGGGGGCTACATAAGAGTGAGAAGATTAGAAAAGAGAAAACCGGAAACCGCATCCTAAACAGGAAACAAGGGATGAGCCTCTTCACCTGTTCAATATACGTGGGAGGAGTGTGAAGTGGGCGATAGTTTAGTCTATCTACTCCAATTGAAAGAAAAAAAACAAAGTGAGAAGATTAGAAAAGAGAAAACCGGAAACCGCATCCTAAACAGGAATCAAGGGATGAGCCTCTTCACCTGTTCAATAGATGTGGGTGGAGTGTGAACCGGGCAATTGTTTAGTCTATCTACATTTCGATAACTTTTTCAGCATTATCTTATTTTTCCTTTATTATTCATCAGAAAGCCAGATGAACCCCTTTACGAAGGATTATAGAAAGTCAAAAGTGTACAAGTAGCAAAAGACTTGAACACAAAGTTGGAATAATTTAGTTTAAATTGAAAATATTAGCTAAAAATGTAAGAAAAAAGATAAAGAAAGGCAGCCAAAAGCAGAACATATCAGTAAGAACGTGGATCTAATTGTGTAAAGGAGATAAATAATTTACTTACATGAATATGTTTTATACTTTGCAGAAAGGAAGAAAGTTACATGAAAGTTACCTGGACTGGGTTCTACAAGACAAAATATAGCAGCAAAAATAAACTTATAAAAAGGCGAATTCCTTACACAAAATAAAGGATACAAAATGCAGAGATAAAAAAAATGTTTGGAAAGCTCCCCTTAGGAGGATAAGAAAGTAGTTATTGATTCATTGCACCGGTTACAGTAATTTCTAAAAGATAAACAGGAAGTGACCAAAAAAGTGAGAAATGTACCTAAATTAATAAAGGGACAAACAAATGGAAATAAAACAATAGATAAGCTGTTCTCTGATAACAGAATACACAGACGCAAACACACATATGCAAACACATACACGCACACATAGACATACACCTACATATAAACCTATAAAAATTACATTATAGAAATGGTATTCCCAGCTACATTAATGTTAATTCCGACTACCCTAGTACTATTATTAAACAAATACCTAATACCAAGATTAACCGGACTTTTCCACCCTTAGGATGAAAATAATTTACATAGTAAAACCCTCCAGGAAAGCAGCTTTATGGGTAAATTTTTACATGTAAACCTCGTTGTTATATCTGACTCATCTAAAACAAGGAGCAGATGTAGAAAAAAGAAAATTATATGGTTTAAACTCCTTATTATGTAGACTATCTAACATTAAACATTAAACATCGGGAAAAATTTTCTGAAATTGGTAATTAAACATTTTCAGACCAATAAACCCCTGTGCAAAATCGTTAACAGAAATACTATTGAAATTAGTTATTCTTGTACACATAAGATAAATAATATCCTTAATCCCCGCAATAGATAGATTTTAATAATAATATCCTCATGCAATTGTAGGTCCATCAGTCTTTGTCCCGTGGAAGGCAAATGTAGACGTAAGTGATCTAACAAGCTAACAACTCTCACAAAAATAACAAAAATAATGATAAACTTTACACTGGAATTTCAGCAGGAAAATTTAAACAAGCCGACATATTTTTCTAATTTCCATTTTTATTTTTCAGTGGATACACTTTCTTTTTTTTTTTAATCATTTCACCACGAGCAAGGCGGAAACGCCACTGATGTGCAGGGGTTACATAAATGTAAAAAGATTAATTAGAAAAAAGTGAGGAGTACAAACTAGTTAGAAAGGAACAATAGAAAGCTGAGAAAGCAGGTGCGATGACAGATACATAGGTGGAGAGAAAGGGAAGGTTATACAGGGGAGGGGAGAGAGCTAGAGGCCAGTGGTTAGTAGATGAGTATTGACTTTGCATTTAAATTTCTGGAGGTTGTAGCCGTCAGGAAAGCAAGAATACGGGAGTGAGTTCCACAGGCGGGAAGTGCGAGAGAGGAAGCTGCAGGAGTAGAATTGTCGTCTGCGTTTGGCTAACCTGACTGTGAATGGGTGGGACCCAGCTGCCAGTCTGGTTGCACGAGTAAACACCTGTTGAGGAGGCATCAGTGACTTAAGCTCATCCGAGCAGAAGCCATGAAAGTATTTATAGAAGAGACAAAGGGAGGCCACATTTCGACGATGGGAAAGTGGCTGCAGTCGAGTCGCCAGATCAGTACCTATCACATTACAGACTCTCCTTTGGAGCTTGTCAAGAACACTGAGGAGAATGGCAGGGGCACCTGACCATAAATGGCAGCAGTACTTCATGCACGGACGGATGGTTGACTTGTGTATATGCAGGATGGATTCAGGTGGAAAAAACATCCTGGATCGACATAGTGACCCAATCTTCTTAGCAGTAGATTTTGCTATGGATTCACGTATTAAAATTTAAAAAATGGACCATCTACTCAAATTCGGGCATCCACGAAAATAATGTTTCAAGTAATCAATCGGATGTCTAACGGTACTGATGAGCTGTGATACCGCGAAACAGATCTGTATTGTGTAAATGTTATTTGCCGAAAACCTTAAACAAGTTGTTACCGTGTTTGTAGCTGATATTATTGAGTGTTGGTCCTTTTCCTTATCAATAAAACCTCGGTTCTTGATCTTAATTTTCGTAAATAATTATATCGGCCATACAACTATGAAACTGACTCGAAGACTCACGCTGCATCTCTCTCAACGAAGTTCAATTCGATCTTAATTAAATCTACATAGAGGCCTACCAAATCCTATCAGGAACATGCTTGTCGACAACACGGATATCATAGAATCATCAAATAAAATAAATGAAAAGAATGGAAGATTTATTGAAAAAAAAATAAAAAGCCAACACACGATAATATCAACTGAAACACGCTAACAACATGCTTAATGTGTTCGGTACATAACATTCATTCTCGAAAATGATTGAATATAGTCGAAAGTGCTTGAATAAAAAATATTTGGACAATTTTTATATAATTAATATCTTCTAAAGAAACATGAAAAAGTTCATAAAAACACACTTTGTCATTTTTAATCAAACCTGCATAAAAAAGATTGCTGCCCAAATATACAATATATATATATATATATATATATATATATATATATATATATATATATATATATGTCAATTAACCATCATCGACAATCTCACCTACCTCCCATTAGCATGGACCAGGCTTGCCTCCCAGAGAGTAAAACACTACGCCTCCTTGGTCTCACACTTTCAGCGGACCTCAAATGGAATGACTATATCGAATCCATTGCTAAATCCGCTGCTATGAAAGTCGGTTCTCTGTGTAGGGCCCGGAAGTTTTTTCCGTCTAAATCTATCCTGCACATTTACAAATCTACCATCCGCCCGTGCATTGAATACTGCTGCCATATCTGGTCGGGTGCCCCTGCTGTTCTCCTCGGGCTTCTCGATAAGGTTCAGAGGAGGGTCTGTAATGTGATAGATACCGACTTGGCAGACCGCCTGCAGTCTCTCTCCCACCGGCGAGACGTGGATTCCCTGTGTCTCTTCTATAAATACTTTCACGGCTTCTGCTCCGATGAACTTAGATCACTGGTGCCTCCTAAATACGAATTTGCACGAGATACTAGATTAGCAACTAGATCCCACCCTTTTACAGTGAAACCGATAAAATGCAGCCGTAACTTCTACTCCAACAGTTTCTTTCCTCGCACTTCCCGACTGTGGAATTCTCTTCCAAACGATTGCTTCCCCGACGGCTACAATCTCCAGGAGTTTAAATGTAAGGTCAATAGACACCTCCTAACACACTAACCTGCTCCCATTCTATCAAACACTCTTCCCATCTGCCCGACCCTCATCCTTGGTATCCTTACTCATCTGTCACCTTTCTCCTGACATTCCCTATGTCTATACACTCCTTCTCTTTACCTTCCCCTATGTAGCCCCATGCGCAATAGTGGCAGTGGAATGCCTTGCTTGGGGTGAGATGATTAAATATATATATATATATATATATATATATATATATATATATATATATAAGGTAACCAAAAAAGTTCTGTCCGTTTTTAAGGAAAAAATGAAAACACTTCACATTATGTGTAACTTATATTTAGTCTTCGAAGTAATCGCCATCGACATCCAGCACCTTCTGCCAACGTGTCTCCAGCTGTTCAATGCCCTTGCGGTAGAACTCTGTGGTGGTGGTAGTGGTGGAGGGGGGCGTTGACACAAAGAATTCCGTGAGGGCTTTGCACACGATTTCCCACGAAGATGATTATCCAGGAATGGAAGATCTGGTAATCGGATGGCACAAGGTCAGGTGAATAAGGTGGATGGCACAAAGTCTCCCATCCAAGTTGCTGTATGGTATCCCTGACCACTCGCGCGACATGTGGCTGGCGTTGTCATGGAGGGAAAGCACTACTTTACGATTCACTAGTGATGGCTCCTTCTGGCACAATGCCTGTTTCACACGTTTCTATTGCTGTGTGTATAGGTCTCCAGTGACCGTTTAACTCGTTGTTAGCAGTTTGATGACTAGTTGACCAGACACAAAGCATAAACTTGCGTAGGTGCATAGGCGGTCTTGCAGTGTGAGGGACAGCATCCTGAGGTGACAATGTCTGTAACGCTTAGGAGTTTCGTACAGAACCCAATTTTCATCACTGGTAAGCACTAGATTGAATAAGGATGCGGTACGGTGACGAAAAAGCAGCGATACGCAGGCTACCACTCGTTCTCCCTTGTGGACCTCCAACAGCGTTTGAGGAACCCACTTGCTCAGTTTGTACGTATTACCTAGGCGGTGCAGGTGAAGTCTAACTGTTTCATCGGAAACGTTGAACTGTCTTGCAAGTTCACCACATGTTAGATTACTGTCCTCTTCAATGGCAGCCTTCAGGACTCCGTCATTCAAGACCTGTGGTCGTCCACTGCGAGGCTCATCATGGAGAGACAAATCTCCCGACTTGAATTTTCGAAACAAACTCTTTGCAGTACGTTCATCCACAGCACTATCCCCAAACGCTTGACATATGCCACGACTTGATGCAGCTGCTGATAAGCCCACTTTGAAGTCGTAAAGCAAACAGCCCCGAACAAGATCTCTAGACACTTCCATCCTTCTCACAGCTGTCCGGCTTATAACGGATGACCGGGCACGGGGTACGTGTTTTTTAAAACGTCTGATGTTTTTACTTCCGGCTGTTCGAATTTGAAAACAATTGCTACACGCATTTCGTATATATTTCAACTTCATTCCATGACTAATCAAAAAACAGACAGAACTTTTTTGGTTACATTATATATGTGTGTGTGTGTGTGTGTGCATAAAATGAATGCAGAGAGGTTATTCCATTGTTAAGCGGAAGTATAGGGCTATTTCAGGCGAATCATCACAGGTTCCGCCTTTATTGCACAAAAGATTTTACAATAATTCATGTAAAATCTTCTGTAAAATACAGACGGAAGCTGAAGATGGTTTGCCTGAAATAGACCTACACATCCGCTTAACCATAAAATAACGTGTCTGTATTCATTTTTATATATATATGCTCTATATCTATTTATATACATATATATTTAGAGCTCTCCTAGAGAGTTATCCCACGACTTTATATCCAGGATACTCCTTTGGATTCTTCTATATCTACACCGCATAAACGCTCTCACACCCTGATTGAGCACTCTGGAAGAATGGTAAATTTGGAAAAACAGTAGCTACTCTGGCATGTACGCATCGCTCATTCTGTAATGAATTACAGCACTCTGGCTATTGGGCGTGTATAATGATAATGTATACGCTAAAATATCTGCCTTCTTCTACCGAGCGCCCATAGCACAGATTGTAGAATCGCCGACTGACGCCAATTCGGTCGGGTTTCAATCCTGCGTTAAAAAGTATTTGGAGTATAGCCGTACTGATGAGCTGTGACACATGGAAACAAATCTGTCTGTGGATGACTATATATATATATATATATATATATATATATATATATACATAATAATAATAATATTTATTAATAAATTATAACATTGATATGTTATAATATCACTACAAAAGTAGCTATTTTGTTTCGACACTTTTTGTGTCTTTTCAAGTGATGTTGTTATTTCAAATCTGATTTGAAAAAGATTTGAAAAGATTTGAAAAGATTTGAAATAACAACATCACTTGAAAAGACACAAAAAGTGTCGAAACAAAATAGCTACTTTTGTTGTGATATTATAACATATCAATGTTATAATTTATTAATAAATATTATTATTATTATTAGCTCTACTTTGTATTGAGCACTTTTTTAAAAATAGTGTTTCTTTGGATGGGGAATATTATTCCACCCATACTTGGATATATATATATATATATATTATTTGAAATATTATTTTAGTGGATGCGCGTATTTGAGTAGATGCTCCATTTTTTTTTTTTTCAATTTTGGTATGTGTATCCAGTAAAAAATAAAGATAAATATTAGAAAAATATGTCGGATTAAAAAATAAAATTGACTAAATCTTTAGAAATTACTTTGTTTACATTTCGGATACAAAATCTACTCTATATAGCTTTAGAGGAATCATAAAAATAACGAAAGTCTGAGCGCGTGTGCGATAATATCGTAAATCTAATTGCCAAAAAGAATGAAGATTATAGAAGCCATTTACGTCTAACTTAAGGACCAAGCCATAAATTTAAAAAAGGCTATTAAATTTTCCTGTCAGATGATTCGTTCTTTTTTAGACACATTTAATTTAAGCTTCCGAAATTATGGCACAACTTACATAAGTTGCTTCTTAAGCGTCCTAATGTTGTGGTGCAGTGGGTACAGGTTCGAAACGAGTAATCGGAGAGCTAATTTCGAATTTTAATCTTACATTTTGGCAAATTTGTTCACATGCAACAATCCTGTATGCAAAAGAACAAGCGCGCGCATATATATATATATTTTCTAAACATATGCTATTAAATATAAGAGACAATGACTGTCTATTATGTTTAATCATGAGCCGTTCTAAACGTCGTATTTTTGCTTTAATTTCAGTTGAAAATAAAGACAAAAATTCTCCAACATTTGGATAATTATTTATTGGTTTTCTTCTAAGCTTTCGGCTCACATGAGCCGTTGCCAAGCGGAGTTTTATGTCAACACAAAATAAAATCGTCGGTGATGGTGGATTTTATAATATTTCAGTTTAAACAACCTCTCTGAAGATGGCTCATGTGAGCCGAAAGCTTAGAAGAAAACCAATAAATAATTATCCAAATGTTGGAGAATTTTTGTCTTTATTTTCAACTGAAATTAAAGCAGAAATACGACGTTTAGAACGGCTCATGATTAAACATAATAGACATTCATTGTCTCTTATATTTAATAGCATATGTTTAGAAAATTACTTGCTGCCTCGATATACTAAATATATATATATATATATATATATATACTAACAAAATAGCAAGATCGCCAAGACCTACCGCGGTTTCGCACAACGGCTCGTTACTACATATATATATATATGTAGTAATCATGTTCTTGCAATCGTTAAAAAAGCATTATGTCACTACAGAAAAGTTTCATGTTTCACTACAATATTGTTCTTCTTCCGGTGGTATGTTAAAATAAATATTGAAAATGATTTATTTTGAAAATATAAGAAGAATTCATGGTTATTTATAAAATTAGGATATTATATTGGAACATAAGTTATAAATGAAGCATTGTAATTTAATAAATTTTAATAAATCTTACAGAGAATTATTTCGTCTAGATAAAATACATTGTGATTTTAAAACTCTCATAGAGTGTTACCCTTATTTCGTCTGGGTAACATACATTGTGAGGCCATGCATTATTTAAATGGGCAGACAAAATATTTTAGCAGCAGAGTGGATCTTAAGTTTTTTAAATTAGATTTTGTACTAGCTGAAAAGTAAAGTGGCTGGAACGTTTAGTTTAGAATCAGGATTAAATAATTATCGTTTACTAAACTATAATGCAGTTACAAAAACCCATAAAATATTGTCTTGGTCATTTATTTTAGTAAAATAATTTTTAAGTTACTAGCAGTAGAGCCCGGCGTTGCTTGGGTGTCAGTCAGTTAAGTGTTATACGTGATACACGCTTGGGCGATCATGTCTCGAAAGAGACTGACTGGGCAGAAGATTATCCCGCAGTAGGTTGCCATTAGCTTTCTGCGGTAGACTGGTTGCCGACCAAGGCTAAAGAACCCAATCTGTCCTGCTATTTAACCCATAACTGGAAGGAAGAGACGTATTAATACCTTTCCCAAGGGTATTTGCGCGCAGGGTGGTCCAAATATACATGGGCAGTAGATGGAACTGGGTTTTGTATCGATTATAATATTTCAATGGTGTTCATTATAACTATGGTATAGTTATTATTCTCCAAAAGTAGCATAACTGAAAGGCAGCAGTCTGTGGGTTATGCTGAACCGACTACCCCCCCCGTTCAAAGAGGCAACGAGTGGCATGGGTGATATGCAAGCAGGATAGCGGACGCTTACGCAAATGTAGTAACCGTTCCTGGTTAGATGAAATGCTGGGTGAAGAAGGAAAAAAAAGTTAACTGATTAAAAATGACCTACCTTCGAATCCGAAACGAGCACGAATGCGTTTCGAGTGCTGAGTGGGAAAGTCAACAATAAAAGCAGGAGCGTCCTTGGTCAGTCAGTCAGTTAGGTGCCATACGTGATACACGCTTGGACGATCATGTCTCGAAAGAGACATGACTGACTGGGCAGAAGATTATCCCGCAGTAGGTTGCCATTGCTTTCTGCGGTAGACTGGTTGCCGACCAAGGCTATAGAACCCAATCTGTCCTGCTATATAACCCATAACTGGAGGAAAGAGACGGATTAATACCTTTCCCAAGGGTATTTGCGCGTAAGTGAATGCAATGAATTCAGCTGGAATTCGAACTCGGCTCCCCGATTTCTCGTTCAGAGTCGATATCCAATGCACCACAATGCACTTGGTAGGTGTAATTTAAAAGTTACGAACGGTAACATATGCAAATTTCGGCCAGCTAGAACTAATATAAAACGAGTACTCTTGGCAGGTGGATGATTTAGTTTTTTTGGGGTTTTTTGAGTCGGTGGAGCTGTTCTGTTGGGCGTGTCAGCGTGGAGACTAAGAGAGACCATCCGGATCTATTTTCCTCCATCAACATGAGTTGTGTATCGATTATAATATTACAATGGTGTTCATTATAACTATGATATTGTCATTATTCTACAAAAGTAAATTGTCAATGTAATAATTATATTAGTAACTATAATTGTATATGTAGTCTCAAGAAAAATGTTATCATTTACTGTCCACCTACTTTTGGACCACCTTGTATAATTCTAAACGAAACAATATATATATTAGTAATCTTCTTCTATGTGTCTTTTCCTTTCAGGACGTAGGCGATCATGGCTTTCCGCGGCCCTCTATCCCTGGTGGCTCTCAGCACGCTCTCTCCTGTTACACCAGGCAACCCCCGTTACGTCGTCCACCTGATCAGGTCCTTCAAATATGTTATCCGCTGCTTTCTCCTGTCTCTTTTCCCTCTATCTGGCCTGTTAGTATTAGGTTCTCCAAGCCCTCCTTTCTCATTGTATGTTCCAGGAATTTTAGCTGTATTTTTCTGATGCTCAGTATTAATTTTGTTTTAGTATCAACTAAAATATTAAACAAGCAAATAAAGTCAGACCTCATAGACATGCAGATCCACCTTTCAAAAGTAGAATAGAGAAAGAAATTGAATTATTTATATTCAATGAACTGCCTGGTAAGAACTGCCAATGAATAAATGTAAAGACTACAAAAGATAGAAGAGTCAAAAGAAAATTCAAAAGTAGGAAGGAAAAGTTGTAGCAGCTAAAGAAAAAATAAAGAAAACAGTATTACTGAAGGCTCAAAAAACCAGACGCTATGAAAAGAAGCACAACATTCTACAGATAAAATAAGATCTTTGAAACCGATGCGGAGAAGTTTTACAGAGAAATAGGCAAACAAAAAATTGAAGTGAAAAATCCCCAAAAATGGAAACGGTTATACAGTTCTAGGATAGATAGATAGATAGATAGATAGATAGATAGATAGATAGATAGGAACAGACTGAGATAGATAGATAGATAGATAGATAGATAGATAGATAGATAGATAGATATGAACAGACTGAGATAGATAGATAGATAGATAGATAGATAGATAGATAGATAGATAGATAAACAGACTGAGATAGATAGATAGATAGATAGATAGATAGATAGATATGAACAGACTGAGATAGATAGATAGATAGATAGATAGATAGATAGATAGATAGATAGATAGATAGATAGATAGATAGATAGAAAGTTTTCTTTTGATGCATTTCATCTTTTGAGACTTCATCAGACTAAAGTAATGCGACGACACACGAGGGTCGTTCGAAAGGCTTTAAGCCTCACTCATTTTTCAATATAGGTCGTTTTTGCTAGCCAACGTTGCGTAAGCATTGCAATTCCATCATGGCAGAAGGTGGCGTCTTAGTGCTCTAGAAACATCTCAACAGCACATTTGATCTCATTTTAGATTCCAAAATGTCAGCCATGCAAATAGAATAATCTTGGAATTATTTCAAACTTTTGTTCTCATCTTAGTTGAGATAGGTGTTATAATAGACATAATATTTCGACCAAGAACCCTCTGTTCATCATCAGGTGTCCATAGATTGGCTGATGTGGATTATCTTGTTGATTATAGAGAAATATCCTTTGAAATCAATTATTGTTCTTTCATGTTGGATTTGGTTCGTCACTACCAATTCCAAGGATCGAACTCATGACCACTAGATGATACTATTATAATACCTATATCAACGAAGACGAGAACAAATGTTCGATATAATTCCAAGATTTTTGAAAATTACTCATCTCAGAAATAAATACTAATGCAGATAGAAATTGAGTTTAGAAACCAAGAAGATGTCAGATGAAGCTAAGTCTGGTGAACAAGAAGGATAATATAGCGATTCAAAAAGCCATAGTTGGCTGATTCAGTTGCTGCAACCTGAACAGTGTGAACGGGCGCGTTATCCAAGGTAGGATTCCTTCAGATTCTCTCTGCGTTTCTTGAATACCTTCTTCAGTTGTCTTCATTCTGATTCATAGTACTGTCTATTAATAGCTTTTCCTCTTTCCATTTAGTCTATCGTGATTACGCTTTCGGTATAAAAAAAAAGACGCCATCGCCTTATAAACAGACGTTGTCTGTTTGAATTTCTTCGGAGGTGGAGAACCATAGCGTTTCCACTGTTTGCTTGGATTCTTAAATGGTGAACCCGGGTTTCATCTTGAGATACTAATCTGTGCTGGAAATTCTCAGGGTCAGCCTGGAAGCGAGTTAGATGTGTCCGGGAAATGCTAAGCCTTCTCAACTTCTACTCTGGTGTAAGCATTCTTTGGCCCATCTTGCAGACAGCTTGCTCCTCGTGATAATCTCAAAAATTTAAAACAGCACTGGTTATGGCAGAACTAATGACTACCTGTTGGACCGAAAGGCGTATGTGATCCCAAACCACTCGTCGGTAGTTGAGGTTTGCAAACGAGCAGACTGAGGTTTATATTCCTGTGCTGTCCCTGTTCTGCAGGAATTTCGCAGCTCAATTCTACGGGGTTGCATAGAAAATGGAGTCCTCAACAAGTGTCTGTACCCTGTTCTAATGGATTTTTTCCGATGTCATACCTTTCTTTTACAGATACTTTATGACTTCTCGAGCCTTTGTTTTCCCCACTTGTAAATGTCACATTTGCATGGCCCTCATCTGCACGGAAATGAAGATATGTCTGAATTAGTCTTTCTAGTTTTATAAGAAGTAGCATTGTACTGCCACAAAAAAAATCTTCAGCTATGCCTCTTCTTTCTGGGTGAGGCTTCTTCTTCTTCTTCTTCTTCTTCTTCTTCTTCTTCTTCTTCTTCTTCTATGTGCCCTGTCTCTTCAGGACGTAGGCGATCATGGTTCTCCACGTCTCCCTATCCCTTGTGGCTCTTAGTATGTTTGTTCCTGTTACTCCTCGCAACCCCCGTTCCGTCATCCACCTGATCAAGCCCTGCAAATATGTTATCCGCTGCCTTCTTCTGTCTCTCTTTCCTTCTATCTGGCCAGTCAGTATCAGGTTCTCCAGACTCTCCTTCCTCATTGCGTGTCCCAGGAACTTCAGTTGTCTCTTCCTGATGCTCTGTATTAATTTCCTTTTTGTTGCCATTCTTTCCAACACCTCATCGTTGCTTGCATGCTCAGTCCACGATATCCACAGCATCCTTCTGTAGAACCACATTTCCGCTGCTTCCAGTTTTGACCTCAGTTTCTATGATATTGTCCAGCATTCACTGCCGTATTGAAGAACCGATATCACATAGCAATCTAGCACTCTTTTCTTTGTTTCTAGTGAAATTTTCCTGTGTGTTAGTACCTTACTCAGCTTCTGGAACGCGTCCTTTGCCATTCCAACTCTGTGTCGCAATTTCCATCTCCTGTTAGAACACTTCCTAGGTATTTAGATTTTTGTACTTGCTTGATTCTGATGTCCCCCACCTGTATTTGGCATTTTGGGTTGCACCTTTTGCTGATGACCATGCATTCGGTTTTCTTGAAGTTCATTTGTAGTCCTTTTCTGTCACTCTCTACCGCTACCTTCTGTAGGAGGTCTTGTAGTTTCTTTGCCGTGAGGCTTAGGACGTATTAAACGACTTTTTAGGCGCACTAAAGAGAAGAATTTTGAATTCAAGCAAGCTCGTTGAACAATTAAGGGAAATAAATATGGCTGACAAATTCATAACGAGGTTAGCTATGACACACCTTTATATCAATGTTTCTGTTAAAGAATGGTTAAGTATTTTTAAAAAGGCACCTTGTAAAATCAAAAATAGAACTTACTCAGCTTGGAAGCGAGTCTGTAAGACCCTGGGAATGTTAACCCTTTTTCAATTTCTGATCTGATGTCAGCATTCTTTGGACCCATATTGCAGGCAGCATGGGCGGTAACAGAATTAAGGATTGTGGACTTTATTACCAGTTAACAAAAGCTATGAGTCTAATAATAAAAATCTGCCGTCCCATCAACAATCAACCTTATTTCACATTTAACAATAACATTATACCAAAAAAATGAGGTGGCCTTTAAACGGAATTTTGGCATGTATTTTCTTTAGAATTTCTTAAATGTTCCCACCACCTTCAAAATATTTTAACAAAGCAATCAATATATGTGTGATATATTGATGATACCTTATAAATATATCTACGTGGTACTGATTTAGCCGATATTGTAGATAAACTAAGTCAAGAATACAATAGATTCATCGATGAAACGGACACAAACACTACTTTATTATGACTAGATATCATGCTACACAGAGTAAACAGTAACTTCAAACTTAGTGTCCACCGCGAAAGAACCCTATGAAAAGGATCTTATGAATTTCTATCCTTGGAAGAAGTATACAATCAAGAATAATCATCAGATTTTATTTAAGAGCACACGGAAGTTTTAGCCTTCGATATTTATATGAAGTAGAGAATTACATTGAAAATATTTTTAAGAACCTAATTCATCCGTAATCAACTCGAAAAAAAAAACAATAAAATATTTCAGCATAGAAAGGTGAACGTTCCTTACAAATCCAACAAATCAAAATATGCTGATCTACCCATCAACTTCATCACAAATAAAATTCAAAAGAATTATAAAAGAATATAAAATTTATTACAACCTTTTTTAAAAAAGCAAAAGTTTAATACAAAACAAAATAATCGCATAAAACTTTAAGAAAAAAATTACTATATATTCTGCAATAATTGCCATAAATAATACATTGGAGAAACATCAACGAATTTAAATAAAATATTATAATGTACATAAAGCTGAACTTTTAAAAAGCCACATTAAATACATTAGTTGCTCACTGCAATGAATCTAAAAAAATTTTTGATTTAAAATTTTATACTTTAATTCAAAGAGAAATCATTTATGAAGACCAAAATATATAGAAAGTGATTTTACTACTAGAAAATCTATAATAAATTTGCGTTCAGGTTCTTACATCATTTCACCTTTCTTGCCAAAGCTTTTATTATATTAATGTCGGATGTTTGATAGGCTATGGAAATACAAAGAAAAATAAACGAAATTAAATTGTTTACAATATATCCTCAAAACCCATTAAAAAATGAATATAAAATACCCAACGTCCTCTCCGCCTTCATGCTCATATGTAGTCGCATCGACGTAGACATCACATTTATCTGATATAATTCTAAGGTATGAAACCTTGGATATGCCATTTTCATTTTAGAATGTGGGTGAACATAGCCCCGTCATAACTTCCTATATATTGTTGCTTTGAGTAACATTTTTTCATTAATAAGTGACGTTTTACTTTAAGGACACATAGCCCAGCGGATATAAACGTAGGTTAGTTCCTTTGACTTGACCCTAAGAGCTGTGAATTCAATACCAGGCTACAGCAGTGGTGAGCAAGTAACTTACAGGGATAGAGGGAGATAACTCAAGACTTCCAAAATAGGCACTACGCAAGGAATGAGAATGATATACCCCAGTGATTGTAATTAAGCTTTGGTTCGAAATTTCTAATCCATGATGAAAGTCGGAGCGTAAAACGGCCGAAACGTCGTACAAATGGCAACAAAGATGAGCAGAATAGTGCGAATAATGTAAATACTGACTTTTTACCTGTTTTGACAATCATTCGCTCCCATTGAATTCTCCGGGCCGTCTTTCATCATTATATATCTCAGAAACTTCATTTGTATCTTTCTGATTATCAATATCGATTTACTTAAAATTTCATCATTTTAAAGCTTCCAAATCTTGCTTAAATATTTGTTATTAATCATTTGAAATTAGAACTGCATATCATTTCAAGTCACTTTGTCTACATTTTCTTCCGTACAACACAATGGCCAATAACTGATTCATTTGTTTTGCAAAGATCTGTCCCTATGTCTAAATACATTGCTTAGTTTCTAGAAAACACTATTTGTAACTTTGCCGTTTCCACGTTATCCATATGCTTGAATTTCTGCACCTACTTGGTTTTGATGTCTTCAATACGTAGCTCACAATACGGACTTTCCCTCACACCTCTTGGATGTGCGCGTAACTTCGTGGTAATTGGCACAGAATGCGAGATTAGCATGTTGTATTCGAATCTCAGATGATTCTCTTATGCATCCTTTAGAGCAAATTTGTTCTTCTTCACAAATACATTTCATCTCTTTCCGACCAATGTTAATATTCAATAGTAAGAAAGACACAAGGCTCACGAGCTTTAATTGAAAACCAGTCTAGCAAGAATAACTACCCTCAAATCAAATCCAATCAGGCGTGTGGTTAGTAACTCCACTCTATAAAAAAATGATTACTGCATAAATCGTGACAGTAACAGCTAGTGTGATGTAAATTTACATTGGGGGCACTCTACACAATTATCAGATAGCATATATATCACCTCTGATGAAATGTGCTATTTCCCAAGAAAAGTGTATTTGTTTTTATTTATTTGTTTAAACGCATATTAACCACATTTTGTGGTCATTTAATGCCGAAATTTATTTTGCGGGGAACTTGGAGCAATGTAAATATAATATATATTATTCTGGTTTCACGGTTGTATACAATGTTAATAATACTCAGCTTTTCTAACTATAAATGTTTGTGTGGACATTATGACCAGAGACGGAGGTATGTGTGTTTAATGTTGTAGTTTTATTGCAGATATATTTTGGAATATAGTTTGATTTCTTTATGAAGTTCTAGGATATTAATATCATGAAAAGAGTTTATTCATGTTGGCTGTTTGGTTGATTTTGTTTAAGAACATAACATCTTTTATTTTTTTATTTAATGTCGAAATCTAAATATTTTGGACACCATTTTATGGCTTCAACAAAATACATTTTTGAACGCAATTGTAATTTTTCAATTTAATATATTTTTGAACGCATTTGTATGCCTTCAATTACAGATAAAATGTATTGTTGGTCAATTTGCTATAAAATATGTTCTTGCTAATTTTACTATAAAATGCATTGTTGGTCAGTTAGCTTTAAAATTGTATTTTTGATGATTTGTTTATATAAATATGTATTTTTACATTTTCATGATGCTTTCTTTTAGGGGTTCACCATTTGTTAATATCTGTGACGTTAACAACTGCAAAAATACCGATTCAATGTGGACCCGAGAACAAGGCAAATTAAGAGGTGGTTCTACGCTCCACCAAACCCCCAGTCTACTAACAAGAGAACTTGGTGCTTGATCTAGTTTCTCTAAATAAACTTAAATATTTTTATGCATGTATTCAAAGTTTAAAACTGTTATAATGAGTTTAAAATAATCTTAACTTAGGTTTGATTTTACTTTATTATTAATAACTTATTTTAATGAATTGTTATATAGTTTAATTTTATTTAAATTTTTTAAAAATTTATTTTCGAAATTTAAGGT
Organism: Ascarosepion bandense; assembly: GCA_037127315.1. Lineage (NCBI taxonomy): Eukaryota > Metazoa > Mollusca > Cephalopoda > Sepiida > Sepiidae > Ascarosepion > Ascarosepion bandense. The sequence goes on along the minus strand of JBBBDQ010001014.1, from coordinate 2,936,111 downwards.
TTTTTTTTTAAATTGAGATATTACATGACCCTATTTCACTTCTATTTAGATAGCACCCATTTCACAAGCATACCATTTTCATCTTGCATATGGTATTTTTATGATTTCCCTACTTATGGTCTTGATCTTAGCTTCTTTACTGACCTCAATATAAGAAAATGATTTTAAATCAAAAGCAAAAAAAAAAAAGAAAGCATTGAAGACAACATGGAAAAGAGATGATATTGAGATACCGTAAACATGTCTGTCTGAAAAGTTATTTTCCAAATAAAGAAGCCCCCTCCCCTAAAGAAAAATATAGTGTTTAGTCATTTCCGTGCCATTCTGTGAAGTTAGTCGGGCTGAGAGTTTTCAGTATCGTCTGCTACAAACATATCTAGCCATGTTTTCAAAGCCATCAAAGAATTATCGTAAGGATGGACGGAATTCGAAACCAAAGTAAAAGAAAAAAAATCACTGAAAATATACAGCACTGATGGCGAACCAGTTTATGGTGGGGTGGAGAAGTGCAAGCTAAAAAAAGAGTAAGGATATTGGAAATCTAGGAGGAACCGACTTAAAGATTCGTTATTCGGAATTGTAGGAGAATTGCCAAATAGGTTTCATGTTTTACTCAATTTTGTATCGTCTGCCATCGAGGCACGGCATTGTCGTGCTTCAAACAAACTGTCGGTATTAGTATTTTTCGTCTCGAAAGAAGAAATACTTTTCAAGTGTTCTGTTTTGCGTGAGATATCGTTATTTTTTTTCGCCTGCTATAAATAAATTTGATACAATTCAATAAAGAAAGAAATATATACTATTTGTATGTTTATGTCGATAGGTACATTATAATCATTCCTAGTGACCAAGTGACAGCAATCACGTTAATTGTCAATATTACTGTTATTACTACACGTATAATCTTCTTTTCACGTTCGGCCACCGAATTTCGGCGACGTTGAGCCAGATCAGTATCTCCATGAATGTCCGTTTAGAAATAAAAGTTAGGGTAAGCTTAGATGTGCGACTGATGTGATAGATAATGACTCTGAATGAATAACCGGAGAGCTATTTCGCAACAAAACCTTCCGAGTAAATACTTCTGGGAAAGGTATAAATTCTTCTCTTTTCGCTCAAGCATATAAGTTCACTAAAAAACAAACTGTGTCCCATTGACTTGTTTGAGAACTAAACTACCGTAAAGAGTAACAGAACCTTTTGTGTAGTTACAGCCTAGACATCAGCTCCAGTTTATGACTAATGTGTAGACCAGAAATGTGGGTGACTTTCTGGTAGGTCCATATGTTCTTCCAGCACGTCTTGCAGGAGCTGTCAACACAAACTTTATTTCGAACATACTTCCAGTTCTGCTAGAGGATATATTTCTGCTAATGTGAAGACATGTGTGGTTGATGCCTGTTGAAGTTCCTGCACTTTTTAATCAGATTATTGTCGATAAACTGGCTGAAATGGATAGGTAGGGGAGGACCCGTTCCATAACAAGCACGTTCCACCAATTTCAATCCTTTGTATTTTTATCTAAAACAGTTAGCTCTATGCAGCAGATATGAATAATATAGAAACGATTCATCGTGACATAAATGCGACGCCGTGTCGGAATATTTGAAAGCTTCCCTTCGTGACATACCTAGTTTCAAGTCTGTCTGTTAAAAGTGCAGCTCTGAGGCCTGCACCTGTGTGAAAGCCGGTATTGATGCTTTCATACCAACTAGGAAATTCAAAGTGTTGTGGAATCTCCTCTTTTTCTATGATAATGAACTCTACTTGAGTATACATATACTCCTGCCATAGTGAGATACGTGAAGGCATCGTAAGAGTACTGTATCTGATCTATAAGTTACCAAAAGATACCGAAGTTTCACCGCGTCAGTAGTCATAGTAGCTCTGGGCTTCACTCAGATAGAATAGTATTACACACCACTCGTCAGGTTCGACGTGGACTAATTCCAGCACGGCTTCACTTCAAAGACTTGTGTATATATATATATATATATATATATATATATATATATATATATATATATATATATATATTCCTTACTAATGGTATTCCTGGATTACTAACCTGCGTTCAAGTTTTCAATATAACTGTTGTGGAGGAATATCCTGTCTTACCCAGTAATGTGTATGTCCCGGGTTATCAAAGACCGGGACTCGAACGAACTACAGAGAGATCGAGAGTGTTCGTGACTATACGAGAGACTTCGTCATTACATGGGAGTGATCGAGAGTCTTCCTCATTATACGAGAATGATCGACTTTAGTCGAGAGCCATCGGCCTTAGACGAGAGTTAGACGTCACTAGACGGAAACCTTCTTCTCAAGACGGACGCATACGTCCTATACAGAGACATTGCCTTCTTAAATGTTATTCTTGTTAACTGTTCGTTCGTGTACGTGTATTTGGTTTATTGTACTGAGGTATAATAAATCTCTTTTCATATATTCTCTGTGTTAAGAATTATTTCTTGCACTATTCTTTCTCTGTTTTTCCCCCTCCCGGGATATAGCAATAACTTATTTTTCTATCTCAATTATCTGGTTTGTTGTTCATTATTTTGTGCGGTTCCTCACCCGGAATCCACAACACAAAGTTAAATCTCGTTCATATCCTTAGTTCTCAGCTGCACGCTTGGCTGCTATTGCCCACCGGAATCACTTCTTCCGATTATCCAGGAGTGACACTTCTGATTACAACAGACGATTCTCTTTCTCTGCTCGTAATGAATGCAAGCGTATCCTAAATGATGCAAAGATATTGTTTGCTGATAGAGTGAAACAAAATATAACATCTCATATGTTCGGCTCTGGAGTTTATTGGCGACTCTGAAAGAGTGTGCTGAACAACAGCAAGCCCCAGTCTATACTCTATTCAATCAGTTTAAAGTCTTCATATCTAATCCAGCAATGTTGAATGCATTGCTCTCAAATTCTCTTCCAACTCAACATTTAATCGTGTAGAATACGCACACTATATATCCCACCTAGAACATAGGTTCAGATGAGTGATATATGCATAACCCCGACATTATTTCTAAATTAGGCACCCTTAATATAAGCGAAGGTGATTGAATAACAATTGTCGTCCTAAAGAATTTCGACCCTGATCTGGCTCCAGTACTCGCCAAATTCTACCACTATTATCTCTCTGCTTCCTGTCTTCATGCTCATTAGAGGTCCTTCTCTGTAGTTCCTGTTTTTAAGAACTCTGGCGAATTTTGCCTTTGTTTTTATTTTCAGTTTTAGTTTTCAATTTTTCTTGGCATAATATTTCATCTTTAAAATTACTCTTCTTGTATATTGTATTATTCTTATCGAATATTTAGATGATAATTTATTAATTTTAATATTAACTATTTTAGGTATTTGTTTAATGATAGATTTAGGATGATTTAAATTAACATTAATATCGAGGATTGATTATTTTTTTTGGTACGGTTAAAATGTATTATTGGATAGGTTAAAGCTAATGTCTAAAAAATTAACAATTTTGACATTGGATGAAATTTCGATTTTAGAACCTAATTTATTTTTCGAAATTCTAGATTTATATACATGTATATGTGGGTATATATATATGTGTATGTATAGATCTTTTTAAAATAATTATATTATTATTGTTTGTGTTAAAATCTTATTTTTTTTTTTTTTTTTTATAAGCGTTTCACCCCGAGCAAGGCATGTCACTGCCACTACTGTGCAGGGGGCTACGTAGAGAGGAGAAAGGCTGGTTAAATATAGGACATAACAGGGTGGGTGATAGGCGGGTGAGGATACCGAGAATGAGGGTTGGGTAGATGAGAGTGTTGTGAGAATAGTTGGGAGTTAGTGTGATAGGAGGTGTCTATTGACCCTACATTTAAACACCTGGAGATTGTAACTGTCGGGAAAGCAGACTTGTGGAAGGGAGTTCCACAGGCAGGAAGCGCGAGAAAAGAAGCTGTTGGAGTAGAATTTACGGTTACATCTTATTTGTTTAACTGTAAAAGGGTGGGACCTAGTTGCTAATCTAGTATCTCGTGTAAATTCGTGCTTGGGCGGCACCAGTGATCTAAGCTCATCGGAGCAGAAGCCATGAAAGTCCTTGTAGAAGAGGCACAGGGAAGCTACATCACGCCGGTGTGAGAGCGGCTGCAGCCGGTCTGCCAAGTTAGTATCAACCACGTTACAGATCCTCCTTTGTATTTTGTCAAGAAGCCCAAGGAGAGCAGCAGGGGCACCCGACCAGATATGGCAGCAATATTCAATACACGGGCGGATGGTAGATTTGTATATGTGCAGAATAGTTTCAGGTATCACCCTAGTAGCCTGTAAGACCTTTTCCTCAAAGTATCAATGTTGACGTGGTTATGCATCACTGCAAAGACTACCGCTAATAGGTTAATGACCATCACTGAATATGTATACCAGGCTATTGATAATAATGGAGATGTTGTGGCTCTAGATATTTCGAAAACGTTTGACAAAGTTTTGCATGATGGCCTTCTGCGCAAGTTACCGTTTGATTTAATCCAATCAATCCTATCAAATCGTTAAATGAAGATCGATTTGAACAGGTAAATTTCAAGATCCTTTCACAAGAAATCAAGCTCTAACCTAGGTCATACACTGTTTCTGCTCTTCATCAATGATTTTGCTGATGTTATCAGTTCCCAAGTAGCCATCTATGTAGAATCAGTCAGTTTAGTGCCATACGTCAAACACGCTTGGGCGATCATGAGTCGAAAGAAACATGACTGACTGGGCAGAAGATTATCCCGCAGTAGGTTGCCATTGCTTTCTGCGGTAGACTGGTTGCCGACCAAGGCTATAGAACCAAATCTGTCCTGCTATTTAACCCATAACTGGAAGGAAAGAAGATTATCCCGCAGTAGGTTGGCATTGCTTTCTGCGGTAGACTGGTTGCCGACCAAGGCTATAGAACCAAATCTGTCCTGCTATTTAACCCATAACTGGCAGGAAGAGACGGATTAATACCTTCCCCAAGGGTATTTGCGCGTAAGTGAATACAATGGATTCAACTGGAATTCGAACTCGACTCCCTGGCTTCTCGTTCCGAGCCGATATCCATTGTACCACAACGCACATCCCCTATGTAGATTACACCACCAATTATTCTACTATAGCTTACAAAGTAAACCTAGATTCTGCTGCTCTCCTGACATTTCCTATATCTAACCCCTCTTTCTCATATCGCACATATACAAATCTATCATCCACCCGTGCATTGAATATTGCTGCTATATCTGGTCGGGTGCTCCTGCTATCCACCTAGGTATACTTGACAAAATCCAACAGAGAATCTGTAATGTGATCGATCACGACTTGGCAGCTAGGATACAGTCGTTTTCTCATCAACGCAGTGTGGCTTCCCTGTGTCTCTTCTACAAATAATTTCATAGCTTCTGCTCCGATGAACTTAGCTCACTGGTGCCCCCTATATATGAATTTCCTCGAGCCACAAGGTTAGCAACTAGGTCCCACCCTTTTACTGTGAGACCAATAAATTGTAAACACAAATTCTACCCCAGCAGCTTTTCTCGCACTTCCCGCCGGTGAAATTCTCTTCCGCGTAGTTGCTTTCCCGACAGTTATAATCTCCAAGAATTTAAATGTAAAGTCAATAGTCATCTCCTGTCTCACTAACTTACATACTCTCTCTCAGGCTTTTTTCCTCGTCCACCCTCTCTCATCAGTATTCTGTTCCGTCTCCTACTCTCTTCCTGACACCCCTTGCATCCTCTTACTTCTTCTCATAACATTCCACCTATGTAACCCCCTGCGCAACAGTGGCAGTAAATGCCTTGCTTGGGGTGAAATGATTAAAAAAAACAAAACAAAGAAATACATGGTTTTCATCTAGAAATAATGACACTGTGTATGATGTGCTGTTGGAGGAGGGTCTTCCAAAACGAGCGAAGGTGCTTCCAATCAGACTAAGTGAAATATCCTGAAAATAATGGCATAATATATATTCAGGACAACGCACTTTGTAACTTTGGTTAGCAGGTAAAATTATTAAAGTTTGTTGTGAAGTTTTAACTTATTTACCGTATTCAGCAAATGTTAACAATAGTTAACATCTTTACAAAATCCCTATAAATAAAAAGAAATGCAGCCTCCAATTCTACTACAACAGCTTCTTTTCTCAAACGTCCCACCTGTAGAACTCCCTTCCATATACTTGCTTTCCTGACGGCTACCAGGAATTTAAATGCAATGTCAATTCCTATCTCTTATCCACTTGACTCCAGTTCTTTCTACATCGCCCCGTGTATCTTGTTCTTTTCCTTTCACTCTACCTTCGCAACTGTCTTTACACCTGTATTCCCATCCTTCTCTTGCCCTTTTTCTGACATCCACTGTAACTGGTTCGCCTTTCTCCTTACTCTCCTCCAGTCTAAACTTTTATTCTTATGTACCCCCCCCCTGCGCATCAGTGGTGGTACCGCCTTGCTTGGGGTGAAACGATTATAAAGAATTTAAAAAATAAAAGTCATTACTTTTGAACATAGCAGGGAGAACTAAGAATATATTTTTCTTGACAAATATTTTTGCTTGGATAGTTTTATGAAATTACCTAAAGGATGTCAGATATGAAAATAAAACGGTAAACAGTTCATAACGAAAATAAAAGTTCATAACGAAAATAAAGATACTTAAATTTTTAATATCCAGAATAATCTTCGGATTCTATTCAAGAGCACTCAAAATATGTAACCATCAACATTTATATGACGAGGAGAAATACATTTAAAATACTTTTAAGATCATCCAATAACTTATTGAGTTTGTATTCAACAAAAAGCGTGTCCTAGGTATTAATAAATAAATTACATCTGACAGCAAGGCCTTTTAAGAAACATGGAACCACCTCTTAACTGCTGTTGTTCCCAGATTCAACTTAACCCTTTTTAGGGTCCTGGCTATGGGAAAATAGTTAACCTTTAAACTAGGGCTAAAAATCTATGACAATATAAAAATAGATTTTTATAGTGAAAATTCCAGCAATACTTTTGTAGAAAAAAAATATTACTAGCAAAACATTTTTGGAAGAATATATATATATATATATAGTCATCCGCAGATAGATCTGTTTCGCAGCTCATCACTACAGTCAGACAGCCGATTACATTTTACCCAGGATTGAAACCCGACCGAATTGGCGTCAGTCGGCGGTTATCCCCTTGAGCTACAGGCGTTCGGTAGAACGAGGTAGACATTTTAGAGTGTATATTATCATTATACACGCCCAATAGCTGAGAGTGTTCTAATTCATTGCTGAATGAACGATGCGTAAATGCCAGAGTAGCTACTGTTTTTCAAAGTCTACCATTCTTCCAGAGTCAAGGTGTGAGAGCGACCAGCAATCCATCTAACTCTCGACAAAACCCTTTTTGCAGAAAAATACATCAATGAAACTTGCTCCACAATCTGATTTCTTACAAAAAATACATATTTCATTCATATGAACCTATCCTAAAATCTTGTCGACATTAAATATCTCAATGGTTCTTCTTCTTCTTCTTCTTCTTCTTCTTCTTCTTCTTCTTCTTCTTCTTCTATGTGCCCTGTCCCTTTAGAACGTAGGCGATCATGGCCTTCCACGTTTCCTTATCCCTGGTGGCTCTGAGCCCGCCTTCTCCTGTTACACCATGCAATCCTCGTACCTTACTTCCACCTGATTAGGTCCTTCAAATATGTTATCCGTTGCTTTCCTCTGCCTCTTTTTCCCTCTATCTGGCCTGTTAGTATCAGATTCTCCAAGCCCTCCTTCCTCATTTTGTGTCCCAGGAACGTCAGCTGTCTCTTCCTGATACTCAGTATTAATTTTCTTTTCGCTTCCATCATTTTCAAGACCTCATCATTTCTCACATGCTCGATCCATGATATTCGCTGCATCCTTCTGCAGAACCACATTTCAGTTTCTTCAAGTTTTTCCTTTATCTTTGATGATATTGTCCAACATTCACTGCCATATTAAAGGACGGACAGCACGTAGCAATCCAGTACTCTCTTCCTAGTTTCTAGTGAAATTGTCCTGTTTCTTAATACCTTACTCAACTTCTGGAATGCTTCCATCGCCATGCCAATTCGACTTCGGTTCTCCGTGTCGCACTTTCCGTCTTCTGTTATAACACTTCCCAGGTATTTAAATTTTTGTACCTGCTTGATTTTGGTATCACCGACTTGTATTTGGCATTTTGGGCTGCCATTTTTATTGATGGCCGTGCATTCGGTTTTCTTGCAGTTCATTTGTAGTCCTTTCTTGTCACTCTCTTCAGCTACCTTCTGTAGAAGGTCTTGTAGTTTCCTTTCTGTGTCAGTTATCAGCACTGTATCATCTGCGTACCTTAGGTTGTTTAAATTGTGGCATCCGATTACTAATCCAGGCATAACTTGTAGAGTTATCATAATATTCTCGCTGTACAAGTTGAACAGATGCGGTGAAAAGACACATCCCTGTCTGACGTCCCTTTCTATCTTTGTATATCTACTCAATTCATTACCTGTTCATATACCATAAAACTAACCAAACCAACAGAACGCTCTTAAAATATTTAAAACAGGAAAGTCGCCGTCCTTACAAACACAACAAATAACTACCAATCACAACTAAAATTGAAAAGTATTTATCTGAATTTAACTTGAAATAAATAAAAAAAACTTCCTCGGCGTCTTCTGTCCTACGTGTGTACGATGATTCTCTAAGCGCAGCTTAGATTTGTCACAAGGCCAACAATAAAGAGCACTTATGTGTAAGTATAGTCCTATCATCATCAACATCACTTTAGTCCGATGTCAGTAAATCCAACGTGTTTATACCAACTTGTTCACCGAGTTCAATTAAATTCGAATTTAAATTAAATTGGAAGAGCTTCTCATAAACGCGAGACTGTCTCAGAAACATTCATATCATCTCAGATTGGAATCTTAACCTGAATAAAAATTCTTCTTTTATGTGCTCTGTCCTTTCAGGACGTAGGCGATCATGGCTTTCTACTCTCCCTATCCCTGGTGGCATACTTTCTCCTGTTACACCACGCAACCCTCCTTATGTTATCCACCTGATCAGGTCCTTCAAATATGCTATCCTCTGCTTTCCCCTGTCTCTTTTTACCTCTATCTGGCTTGTTGGTATCATATTCTCCAAACCCTCTTTCCTCATTGCATGTCCCAGCTGTCTCTTCCTGATGCTCAGTATTAACTTTCTTTTCGTTTCCATCTTTGCCAAAACTTCATCATTGCTCACATGCTCGATTCATGATATCCGCAGCATACTTCTGTAGAACCACATTTACATTGCTTCAAATTTTTCCTTAATCGTTGATGAGATTGTACAGAATCAGTGCTATATTGAAGAACTGACATCACATAGCAAACCAGTCCTCTCTTTGTTTCTAGCGAAATTGTCCTGTCTCTTAAGACTCTAATCAGCTCCTGGAATGCATCCTTATGCTTTTGGCGCTTAGGAATATAAATATATAGAAAATGCTGTGACCACAAAGTGAGAGGTCTGTTTATATATTGATTGTAATATGGAATTAGTCCCCCACTTTATGTCTAGTATGCTTCTATAGAACTACATTTCGGTTGCTTCATCACTTTCCTTCATCTTTGATGATATTGTCCAGCATTCACTGCCATATAGTAGAACTGACATTACATAGCAAACCAGTTCTCTCCTCTTTGTTTCTAGCGAATTTGTCCTTTTTCTTAATACTTTACTCAACTTCTGCAATGCTTCCTTCGCCATGCCAATTCGCCTTCGGTTCTCCGTGTTGCACTTTCCGTCTTCTGTCAAAACACTTCCTAGGTATTTAAATGTTTGTACCTGCTTGATTTTAATATCCCTCACCTGTATTTGTCGTTTTGGGCTGCCCTTTTTGCTGATTACCATGCATTCCGTTTTCTTACAGTTTATTTGTAGTCTTTTCTTGTCACTCTCTTCAGCTACCTTCTGTAGGAGTTCTTGTAGTTTCTTTTCCGTATCTGAAATTAGCACTGTATCATCTGCGTACATTTTGTTGTTCAAATCGTGGCCTCCGATGATGAATACTGGCATAACTTCTAGGGTTCTCAGAATATTCTTGCTGTACAAGTTGAATAGATCCGGTGAAGAAACCCATCCTTGTTTTACGCTTCTTTCAATCTTTGTATATCTACTGATTTCGTTACCTATCCGTATACAGGCGGTTTGCTGCCAGTAGAGATTCTTGATTACTCTTATGTCTTTCCCAAAGATGTTGAGGCTACCAAGCAACTCCATTAATTCTTTCTGGCGTATTTTATCAATTGCCTTTGCATAATAAATAAAACATAGGTACAAGTCCTTCTTCATTTGCATAGACTTTTCAGAGAGCATCCTAACCATAAATATGGCGCTTCTTGTTCCAGTGTCTTTGAGGAAACCGCGCTGTTCTCGTTCTATCTCTGGCCTGATTCTGCTTCATCAGGATTCGGACGATCAGTTTTGTTATATGTCTCATTAAACTGATGATTCTGTGGAGTTCTGTGGAGTTTGCACTCAGTTGCACCTGGCTTCTTAGACAGTGCTATGAAGATCAACTTGCTGAGGTCATCTAGTATTACACCGAGTTCTATTAAATTCGAATAGCTTTTCATAAATGCGAGGCTGCCTCAGAAATATTCATACCATCTCAGATTCGAATCCTAACCTGAATAAAACTACTTCTAAAGAAGTAATAATTTTTATTATTTATTTATTCATCCGACAGATTTTATCAGATTTTATTCGACTGCTCGGCGACCCACCAAATCTGTATATGAAAAAGATTTGAAAATGTAGGTGAGAATACAGGGTCACATAATATAGAAAAATAAATTAATAAATTATAAACGGGAATATTGTAATTTACACCGCTTCAATGGCGGGTGGAGAGGAGAAAAGTATCCCGCCTCGAGATCTCATTGAATCAATAAAATAAGACACTCACACACAAACGAAAGAAAATGAAAGTGGGAGGGAGAGACGAATGAGGGACAACTGCTCCTTTCATTCCAGCTTCGCCTCCATTTGAATTGCGTTTCCCGAATTTCAGACTGTTTTCTCTCACCTACTTATGTGTGTCGACAATGTCGGTTCAAATATTGAATACTGCTGCCACATCTGGTCGGGTGCCCCTGCTACTCTCCTTGGGCTTCTTGACAAAATACAACGGAGAATCTCTAACGTGATCGATACTGACTTGGCAGACCGGGCGGCAACCTCTCTCTCACCGGCGTGATGTGGTTTCCCTGTGCCTCTTCTACAAATACTTTCACGGCTTCTGCTCCGATGAACTTAGATTATTGGTGCCGCCTAGGTACGAATTTACACGAGATACTAGATTAGTAAATAGGTTCCACCCTTTTACAGTAAAACAGATAAGATATAACCGTAATGTCTACTCCAACAGCTTCTTTTCTCGCGCTTCCCGCGTGTGGAATTCCCTTCCACATGTCTGCTTTCCCGACAGCTACAATCTCCAGGAATTTAAATGTAAGGTCAATAGACACCTCCTATCACACTAACTTGCACCTATTCACCCAACACTCTCACCATCTACCCAACCCTCATTATCGGTATTCTTACCCGTCTATCACCGTCCTTCTGACATTTCCTATATCTACTTTCATGGCTTCTGCTCGGACGAGCTTAAGTCACTGATGCCTCCTCAACAGGTGTTTACTCGTGCAACGAGACTGGCAACTGGGTCCCACCCATTCACAGTCAGGTTAGCCAAATGCAGACGACAATTCTATTCCTGCAGCTTCTTCTCTCGGACTTCCCGCCTGTGGAACTCGCTCCCGTATTCTTGCTTTCCTGACGGCTACAACCTCCAGAAATTTAAATGCAAAGTCAATACTCATCTACTAACCACTGGACTCTAGCTCTCTCCCCACCCCTGTATAACCTTCCGTTTCTCTCCACCTATGTATCTGTCATCGCACCTGCTTTCTATTGTTCCTTTCTAACTAGTTTGTACTCCTCACTCTTTTCTAATTAATATTTTTTACATTTATGTAACCCCCTGCACATCAGTGGCGTTTCCGCCTTGCTCGGGGTGAAATGATTAAAAAAAAAATCATCCTTTCTCATCACTTTTCCCCTCTATGTAACCCCCTGCGCAATAGTGGCAGTGAAATGCATTTACTCGTGGTGAAACGAGTATAAAAAAAAATATATTGTTTTGATTTATGTCCTTCCTGCATTAAAAAAAAAAATTCTATTTTCAGTGATAAAATGCGAATTACATAAACAACGTGTTTGGCATCCGAAGGTATTGCTTGTCGCGAAAACAAATAATTTCGTAAAAACGACAGATACGTTAGAATGAAATGAAATGAAAAAATAATAGTTTTTGATATATCTAATACCAGTAAGATGTGCGTCATGGAGAAGTGCATATTGGCGCGGAACTAAAAATTAGAGAGTAGAGTTCGAATTCCAGTATCTTGGGAAAGGTATTAACCCTCTCATCTCCCCATGGATTAAAAAGCATGACAGACACTTGGTAAGCAACCATTCTACCACAGAAAGCAATAGTGACCTACTACGAGAAAATATTCTCCCTAGTCTGTCATGTCACTTTCAAGACATGAGTGCCCAAGCGTGTATAACACGTGAAACTTAACTAACTGAAAATAAATGGCAAATGGAATTTTAAAATATTTGCATACATATATACATATATGTATATATTATAAATTATAGTTTAGAACATTTACAAAAAAACTTGTACATATTCTAAACTATAATTTATAATAAATATTCACAGCTCTATAATATATATCGAGCACTATTTTAAATTAATGTTTCGAACGCTGTAAATTTTTCTTCGTTCCTTATTCACACGGATATATATATATATATATATATATATATATATATAATTTCGAGTAGAATTAGATAGATGAATAGTTATATAGTATATATCCTCCAACAGTTAACTAAAACACACAAAGTGAAATTACACACCCGCAAAATCGGATCCAACGACTAAAAGCATTTTGGAAAAACCCAGAGCAAAGCAAATTTCACAAGTCAGTGTGAAAAGTAAATCTGCACACCCGCAAAATCGGATTCAAACGAAATTCTCCAACATTTGGATAATTTTTTATTTAGTTTATTAAGAACCTTCAGATATTGTAGGCCATCTACATTAAATCCAAACAACCTACACTTAATAAAACCACGTTTAAATCTGGTCATAACACATTACATTACATTTAAATATATGGTTCTGTTATCATTTCAAATTCTCACGCGTTGTGACGTCATAGAACCGCATTACAAATTTACGAACTGCGTTTGATATTTTTGATAACTGTTATTGTTGCTTAGCATAGTTTTATGTCAACACAAGATAAAATCCTCGCTAATAGTGGATGTTTTTAAGTTAACATCCTTGTAACCTTTCTGAAGATGGTTTATGTGAGCCGAAAGCTTAGAACTAACTTAATAAAAAATTGGAGAATTTTTGTCTTTATTTTCATCTGAAATTAAAGCCAAGATACGATGTTTAGAACGGCTCATTATTAAACATAACAGACATTCATTGTCTCTTATATTTAACAGTATATGTTTAGAAAATTATCTGCTGCTTCGATACACTAAATACGCTCTCACACCTTGATTGAGCACTCTGGAAGAATGGTAGACTTTAAAAAAACAGTAGTTACTTAAGCATCTATGCATCGCTCATTCAGTAATAAATTAAAGCATTCTAGCTATTGGCGTATGATACAACATGCGCTAAAAATCTGCCTCTTTCTACTGAGCGTCCATAGCTCAGAGGTAGAATTGCCAACTGACGCCAATTCAGTCGGGTTTCAGTCCTGGGTAAAAGCAATCGGATATCTAACCGTACTGATGAGCTGTGATACAGCGAAACAGATCTGTCTAGGGATGACTATATATAGTAATCTGCAGACAGATTCGTTTCGCTGTTTATGGTTGGCTTATTTGTGCTATACAATCTTACAACCCATAACGATATAAATAGAAAAGATATTGGATTTTACAGGGTGGATAGCCTTATGGTAGTAAAGAATTCCATTAATTTTAAAATTGATAAAATTAGAAAGATAATATATAGGGAATTTAAGACCATAATTTAAAAGGGAATGTGAATACAAATATAAAAATTGATTTCCTTTATGTGAATATATACCAACTATATAAAAAGCCAAATACAATTCCTTTATATATCAATCCAAAATCTAACCATCCTCCGTCCATTATTAAACATGTACTCTCATCCATAGAATATAGAATTAGTAGAAATTCCACGAATGAAGAAGTATAATAATTTTTATAATACTGCCTTAAAAAATAGTGGTTATAAAAGACGAAATATTAAATATGTTAAAGTGAAGACCTACCTCTGAAAAAGAAAACTATGTATAGAAATATTATTTGGTATACACCCACTTTCAACCAAGTGGTTAACAGTAAATTAGGTAAAGATTCCTCGATTTGATTATGAAACACTTTCTGAATAATAATTCATTAAGATTTTCAATAAAAAAATACTCAAAAATTAAGTTATAATTGTACGAATAATCTGGAAAATATAAAACATCGTAATAATATTTTAAATAAAAATTTAAACCAATTTAAAATAAATAATCATCGAATAAGTGAAAGCAATAATTTGGACAATGATAAATGTAATTGTATAAACCCTATAGAGTGTTCTTTGGAAAACAGCTGCCTTACAAAATCCATTGTTTATCAATGTACTATTTTTTCTATAGAAAATCCTAGTAATATATATGCATGTAGGTAGTACTAAGAACTCCCTAAAAAACAATTTTATCAATACACGTCTTCATTTAATTAAAATAGATACACAAATAGCACATCATTTTCGAAATATTATTGGTATCTAAAAGAAACAAATAAAACTCCCACTTTAAAAGGAAAAACCTTAAAAAGTCTAGAATATCTAAGTTTTTAAACGACCCATGCCCCTTGTGTCTATATGAAAAACTATATATTATAATTTTTTTTAAGAATAAACATCTATTAAATTAACGTAATGAAATAAATGTCACATGTAAACACAACAAAATGTTCACCTTAAATTATGGTTAAAAAGATTCTTCATAATAAAAAAATATTCATTAACCTACAGATATATAATTTGTTTTACATTATGATATAATAATAATTAAATATATATAGAAATAATTAAGTCGATATTAAGATTTTTAATAATTGAATAGATATTCAATTTTTTATTATGTTATGAAAAAATTGTATTAAGATATGAGAATAATATAATAGATTTTAAAATAATGAACTGGACATTTAATTTTTTTAATACTTAAATAAATATTAAAATCTTTTACGAATTAAGAGTTTATGAAAAATCAGAATAAAATGCATTCGGAATCAAAATAAAAACAGCATAATTACACTCGAAGGTCCCTTTAAGGCAGATCAAAAATATAAAATGTTTTCTTTCCTTCTTTTTTGTTTTAGAAAATTCTGGGATACAGAGAAAACTAAGACAATAATCTTTTAACAATAATGGATACATCAACGGAAATGCAGTCTATACAGGGGTTTTGATCGACTGACACGCTTCTCGTTAAGATTAAAAGAAGAAATCATGCATTTCTCAAAAATAATGTTTTTAAATTTAAAGTTGAACTGCATTCTGATTAGTTAAATTGAACACACACGTAAATTCTTCTCGCTATCCATAAATATCAAATGTATTTTGTTCAGACATTAGCAGATCTATTTGAATACTTTATTGCACCTTGTTCCACTTTTCTCTGTTATAGTAGAATTTTTTGAGAAATTTTGTATTGGCAAAATGTAAACGTTAATGAACTAATATTTATTTTTATCAACATATAAAAGTATGGCACAAAGATGAGTAAGATGGGTCACCATCTGTCCTATCTTAAAATACGCTCGATACAGTTTTTGACCCGCACAAACTGTAACATATTCCTTGCACCGAAATATCACATTCTTACTAAAACCACCAATGTTTAATAAAGGACTCCCAGTATCCTGATAAGTAACCGGCATCAAAATGCCACTCTTGATTAAATCCTTAACAGACACGCGAAAGACTCACACAACTTTTGCCAAATTCTTATAGAGGGAGTCCTTCCATTTCCGTACCAATTATGACTTTAAACTGATTCCTGAAGAATAAGATCAGATAGGAAGAGGTAAAACTTCTCGTCTTCATAGAATTCTTTCTGTCGCGTCTTTCATATGACGACTATTCGAATAGAACATGTAAGCAAAAGAACACATATTGCTTAGAAATAGTCAATGAAGTTACCTTATTGCTACTCACAGAACTGGCCTCAAAGACAAAGAAGTTACCACGCAGCATGTGAAATATCATGTTTTCAATATACTTGCACAACTGGCGTACGACCTTGCATTGGAACACTTGTCTCCACCAACTCACCGCAGCGGTCGCACTTGAATGAATTTCCTAAGAAGAAAGATTTCGCCGATTCAGACGTCTTTTCGCATCACCAACCAAGTAAAAGATGCTTCATCGTCAGGGAAGTATTTCAGTCCAGGCGCCAAGGTCATGGAGAGTGACTCCTGCTTTGTTAAACCGAGCTCGACAATCATACAATCCTAATTAGGCCTAGTTCTCTAATCCGACCATTTTGAACGGTTTCTCACACTAACACTTGATATATTGCCTAACTGTGTTATATCTTACACAGCAGACCATCCCACTGAATTGTATAGCACCTTGGCTGCTTTTTTTCCATAGATAAGGCCTTCTTTGCCTTTTATTAAGCGGAGGTTTTTTCTTCTTTTTTTTTAAGTTTTGGGACTTGGAGTATGAAGATTTTTTTTCTGAAGGAACTGTGATCCCACAGCTGAATGGGATAAACATGTACTTTGAGTGAATGACGGTTAAGGCAATGATTTTCACTACAAGGAAGGACGGATTAGGCCTGAGAATCGTAAAGCCTTTTCGAATGTTGATTTAATGAATATTTCAGCACCCAATTTTTCTTTCGGTTGTTTTTCCCTTTTTTTTATCAAATCTAATCCTTACTTCCTACCCTGGCAGGGAGCGAGTGTGACAGTGCGTATCTTTAATGCCTATGGGCTCAGGGGACTGAGGTCCAGGTGCCTGATGCTTCCCTCTGATCCTACCAGTGACAAGATATTCCTACTTTTCCTTCTGCACAATTGCACAGCCCGCGGGCTAAATATTTTCGGGGAATGTTGGCCATAAACAGGATAGAACCGGTCCCAGTTGCTGGTATGCTCACCACAGATCACGACGGGCTACATTTACGTACTCTTTAGGCGTGAGTAGCAGTATCTCACACATTAAAATGTCTGATCCCTTAATTATAATTCAGAGCTTAAACCCAGTGAACTCTATTGACTTTACCACTGTGTCTTGCATGGAACGACAAATTTTGTGCGTACGCTTGTCGACCACGAAGATTGACATAATTATTTTTCAACCCTCTTATGTTATTTGGGGGAATCTTCCAAAAGTCCACCATCTTTTATAAGGGGTAAGTAACTCTTTGACTGATTATAATCTTCATGATGTTGATTATACATTTGGGTGGACTTCAAGCAAAAGGGTGATTCACTAGCTTCAACACTGTTATTCTTTTCATTCATAATTGTTTGAATTTCGACTCTCTTTGGCTACTATACTTGTTTTTTCTTCATCATTTTCCTGTTTTTTAGATCATTATTAATTTTGCAGGCCTTGATTTTCCTTCTTTTTTATCAGGTGGGTCACAACATAGAGTTGGTCCCAAACATGTATTTCTTGATTGTCGGCAAATTTGAGAGGCGTGTATGTGTGTAGTGTGTGTGTGAGAGAGATTTTTTTTTAGTTTTTATAAATAAGATAAAAAGCAAAAAGAAATTTAAAAAAACTTAAGATACAAAAATGAAATGAAATTCTTCCGCAAATTGAAGAAAAAAAATTAGCAATACAAAAATATACAATTAACAAAAAATATAAAAACATAAAGCACTTAACAAAAAATTAAAGACAAAAAAAATTTAAATTTAATCCTGTGAACCTAAGTTACATTAGATAAAATAAAAACAGGTTATTAATACGGGGATGAAAAATTAAAAAACGAAACATAATTTGAAAAGAAAAATTTAACATATATGCCAAACAAACAAAAACTGAATCAAATAAATAAAAATAAAGACAACCTTTCTACTAAAACAGGTATATACAAACCGTAAAGGAAAAATCTAAAAAGTGTAGCCGGTCAAAAACATCATTTGCGAGAGAAAACTTCAACCGGTCACTAACTAGAGCTAGAGTAAGCTTAAATTAACTAACATTTATATTTGTAACAATACAAAAGATTTTTTTAATCATATCATCCCAAGCAAGGCGAAAACGCCACTGATACGCAGGGGGGTGGCTACGTAAGAGGGAAAAGATTGGAAAAAGAAAAGAGAAAAACCGGACACCACAACCTAAACAAGAAAAAAAGTATGAGACTCTTCACCTGTTCAATAGATGTGGGTGGAGTGTGAACCGGGAGATAGTTTAGACTATCTACTCCAATTGAAAAAAAAATGTGAGAAGAGTGGAGAAGAGAAAAACCAGAAACCACAACGTGAACAGGAAACAAGGGATAAGCCTCTTCACCTGTTCAATAGACGTGGGTGGAGTGTGAACCGGGCGATAGTTTAGACTATCTACTCCAATTGAAAAAAAAAATGTGAGAAGAGTGGAGAAGAGAAAAACCAAAAACCACAACGTGAACAGGAAACAAGGGATAAGCCTCTTCACCTGTTCAATAGACGTTGGTGGAGTGTGAACCGGGCGATAGTTTAGGCTATCTACTCCAAAAAAAAAAAAATAGAAAAAAAAGAGTGAAAACTTTGGAGAAGAAAAAAAAACGGAAACCACAAACTAAACAGGAAACAACGGATAAGCCACTTTACCTGTTCAATAGACGTGGGTGGAGTGTGAACCAGGCGATAGTTTAGACTATCTACTCTAATTAAAAAAATATATATAAAGATAAAAAAAAAAGAGTGAAAAGATTGGAGAAGAGAAAAGCAGGAAACCACAACCTGAACAGGAAACAAGGGATAAGCCTCTTCAACTGTTCATTGGACGTGGGTGGAGTGTGAACCGGGCGATAATTTAGACTATCTACTCCAATTGAAAAAAAATTTAAAAAAAAGAGTGAAATGTTTGGAGAAGAGAAAACCCGGAAAGCACAACCTAAACGGGAAACAATGGATAAGCCTCTTCACCTGTTCAATTGACGTGGGTGGAGTGTGAACCGGGCGATAGTTTAGGCTCTCTACTCCAAAAGAAAAAGAAAAGAAAAAGAAAAAAAAAGGAGTGAAAAGATTGGAGAAGAGAAAAACCGGAAAATGCAACCTGAACAGGAAACAAGGGATAAGCCACTTCACCTGGAGCGGCTGCTCTGATCAACAGTTGTATAATATCGGTTTTCTTGTAGTGCCATGTCGCGCATGGATAGGTGTCCCTGCAAGCGCTTTCGGTGGGCAACCCCGAGGCCACAAATTGTTGCAGCCCTAGCCAGTTTCCCTCCCAGCACAGATCGTGGATAATGACCGTCTGTATCCTCTACCCTAGGTCCCTTTCTGCAAACATAATCATGACTAAACAAATCAGAAATTACCCTAAACCAGTTAAATCCAAACCACCTAAACCCATTAACCTCTCCATCACTAATATCCGAGGCATTCGTACTAACTTTCCTAGTGTAGAAGCGTTCCTGCATGAAAAGTCCCCTGACATCCTTGCGCTCTGCGAAACTAACCTCAACTCAGCTATTCCCTTCTCTGACCTCTCCATCCCTAGTTATCTTCCCCTTTTAAGGAAGGATTCCACTGTCCACATGCATGGGCTGGGTGTTTATGTCAGCGAACACCTCCCCATAGCTAGGGTGACTTCACTCGAATCTACTGACCACCAATACATATGTCTCCGCCTGTCTCTCCTCAGTTCGGTTAGTTACGTATTCTTTCTTTACCGTTCTCCCTCCTCTCCTGACTGTTCCCTACTAGATAGCATTGCTGACGACATAGATAAGGCTATTTCCTATCACCCATTCGCCCACATATTTGTATTTGGAGACCTCAATGCCCATTACTCTGAGTGGCTTGAAAATGCCGTTACTGATCCAGCGGGCATTCACGCCATGAACTTCGCTATTTCCCAATCCCTTACACAAGTGGTGGACTTCTCCACTCGCTTCCCAAGCACCCACTCGGGTCATTCCTCACTGCTAGATATATGTTTCACCTCTGCGCCTGACGCCTGTCAAGTCTCGCAGCTTTGCCCTCTCGGCAACTCCGACCACGCTGTAGTCTCTCTCAGTATTTCTTTCCAATCTCACTCCCCCCCAGGTGCCCCCTACCTATAGGACCTCCTACCTCTACAAAAAGCTGACTGGGATGCCTTTCGCGATTTTCTCTGTGACGTCCCTTGGGGAAAAGTATTCGACCTATCAGTTGATGACTGTGCCTCTGAGGTCTCGTCATGGGTGAAAGCTGGCATTGATGCCTTCATACCCACCAGGAAGTATTGCTTAAAACCTCATTGCCCAAAGGAACCATTACTTCCGTCTATTCCGGAGACTGTCTTATTTTAATTTTAGCTAGCTACAATCATTGATTAAAAAACTACACAATAATACTTGCACCAAAATGTTATACAACCTACCATTCTTGATAACCTTTAATGAAACCGGTATTTACCGGACCCACCCCACAAAGATTGGATGCAGCACAAGGCCGATTTTTACTATTAGGCATAACGAGTTCGTTAGCTTGGACAAAAATTCTCTATAGACGCCGTATACGCGGGTTCGAGCCCTAGTCAATTTTCCCCAGACGAAACTCTGCCCTTCGTCATCGGTTCGTCTGTGTTCCTTTCCGCCAGAAGGCAGAGAGACTGAAAAGGTCAGAGATTTAATAAACTCGAGCTTTCCAACAATTTTTTCAATTTACCCATAACTTCGTCTGGGTTCTTCACCGAATGCAGAGAGTCTGACAAAATCAGAGCGTTAATGAACTCAGTATTTACCCGAGCCTACCCGATCTTTAACGTTGAACTCTCCAAGCATGCACACCCAGGCAAAAATTCGCGATAAACTGAGTGAGGTTCATATTTGCTTTTACCAAGACGAGACTCTGCTCATCGGCAAAGCCTTGTCAGGGTTCCTCTCCGCCCTTTAATGAACTAATATTCACTAAATTCCCAGCTAGGGCAAAAGTCCGAAGTGAATGTGGCACAAAACAGAGAGAAAGAAAGATAGAGAGAGAGATACGGAGAGAGTTCGAATGTTATGTATAAATGCTGGGCAATATTCTCAACCTACCAAAAAAGTTTGTTTGTATAAAATTAATTAGCTAGATAGCTAACAGATAAAATTTGCTATGTGGAATGTCTTGTCCTTAACAGATATCGCATATAGGTGAAAAAAAGTCGATATCCAGCATAATGATTCAATCAGTCAGTAAAGTGCCATACGTGTTACACGCTTGGGCGATTATGTCTCGAAAGAGACATGACTGACTTGGCAGAAGATTAGCCCGCAGTAGGTTGCCATTACTTTCAGCGGTTGACTGATTGTCAACCAAGGCTATAGAACCCAATCTGTCCTTTTATTTCACCCATAACTGGAGGGAAGGGATGGATTAGTACCTATTCCAAGAAAATTTGCGCGTAAGTGAATCCAAGGAATTCAACTGGAATTCGAACTCGGCTTCCCGATTTCTCGTTCCGAGCTGATATCCACTGCACCAAACGCAGAATCGGTTAGACGAGTTAAAATTCCGGGCTAGTATGTTGAATTTACATTCACACATATGAATAATTTATTTTAATATCTATTTTAATCCCAGCAATCGATTCGAATAAGGTAGACAGGTTTTTATATCTCTAAACATTTTAATAATTATTTCTCTAAACTGTTTTAACAGTTTTCCCGGAATGTTGGTTCAGTATGTCGACCCAAGACGTTTTTACCGTCTGAATCCATCTTGCACATATAAAAATCAACCATCCTACCGTGCATGAAATAGTGCATAAAATATATGGTCAGGCGCCCCTGCTGTTCATCTCAGTGTTCTAGACAGGCTCCAAAGGAGAATCTGTAACGTGATATGTCCCGACGTAGCAGCTCGACACCAGTCCCTTTCTCACCTGCGGAATGTGGCTTCCATCTGTCTATACTACAAATATTTTCATGGTCTCTGCTCTGACGAACTCAGGTCAATGTTGTCCCCGCCACAAGAATTTACTCGTGCAACCAAACTAGCAACAAAGTCTCATCCATTTACAGTTAGACCTACCGAGTGCAGCCAACAATTCTATTCCAACAGCTTCTTTTCTCGCACTTCCAACCTGTATATCTTGTTCTTTTCCTTTCTCTCTACTTTCGCAACTGTCTTCACACTTGTGTATCCATCCTTCTCTTGCTCCTTCTCTGGCACCCTTTGTAACTGATCCGTATTCGCTTCACTCTCTTCTTGTCTAAACTTTTAATCTTACGTAGCCCCCTGCGCATCAGTGGCGGTACCGCCTTGCTTGGAGTAAAACGATTCAGAAAATATCTACCACCCTACTAAGACTCACATAAAATAAATATTTTCTCTTTCAGTGTTCGAACCTGTGTCCTCTTTTCTAAGAAAAATCACCGTAGTACGTAATTCACACCGTTTTTGTTTTCTTTTGTATTTTTTATTCTCATTTAGTCAGTTAAGTGTCATACGTGATACACGCTTGGGTAATCATGTCTCGAAAGAGTAAAAGATTTTTCTGCTGTAGGTTGCCAATACTTTCTGCGGTAGACTGATTGCCAACCAAAGCTATAGAATCCAATCTGTCCTGCTGTATAACCAATAGCTGAATGGAAAACAGACAGATTAGTACCTTTCTCAAGGGTATTTGTGCGAAAGTGAATGCAACAACTTAGCTGTTATTCGAACTCGGTTTTCCAATTTCTCGCTTCGAGCTGATATCGATTGCACCACAACGAAAATTTGCTTCTTTATCTTTTTTGAAAGTTACAAAAATGTGAAAACATTGCGTCTACTATAACATGTGTATCAGCTAAAATTACCTAAGCTAGACAAATTGTATTTTCTTTACTATTTTTGAATTGCCAAGCCTTTTTGGAAATATAATTGGAGTGGTTTCCCGTTGCTGTCTTTACGGTTTTGAAATCCTTTTGTTGCATTCAGATTGGCAACCACCCAAGATTAAAAAGCTTATTCCACTTAACCTACAGACGGTAGTAGAGAATGAACCAATTTTTTTGTTTGTTTGCTTTATTTTATTTTATTGTTTTTTTTTTGTTTTTGTTTTTGTTTTGTTTTTTTGTTACAAAGCGTCACTACGAAATTGAACGCAAAAGACTAGATTTTGGTCTTTTTATAAAAGACAATGTGTAAATCTCAATTCTTTCCTTATCTACACCCGGGGCCATTTCACGTCATTTTCGATGTTCATCAAATTTGACTTTAAGGAGATGACTTCTTTCTCTTTTATATTATTTTCCTCTTAAACATAGGAAGCTATAAATACAATATTTGTCCATCTTGAGTCTCATTAAGGAGCAAATCACGTGAGAGGAATTTTTACATTCGATTAGTTTTTATGTTTTACATTATTCATTTTTTATTTTAGTTTTTTTCTTTTTTCTTTCATATTTTCATTCTCATGTGTTTTTTACTCTCTTATGTTATTAATCTTTATTTTTGTTACGTTTTTTTTGTAGCTTCATTTTTTTTTTTTTTACTTCTTATTCTTTTACATTCACTTTTAATTTTTCTGTCATGCTTTCTTATTTCCTGCTTGGTTGTTCTTTCTTTCTATTTTCTGCTTTTTTTTTTCACTTTTTTCCGTTTTTATTTCTGTCTTTCTTTCTTTTTCTTCCAATTTTTTCCTTTCTTTTTTCTTTTTCTTCTTTTTTTTATTGATTTATTTCAAATACTCTGTTTTTATCTTTCTTTTTTTACACTTTACCCGATTTTATTTCTATCTTTCTTTCTTTTCTTTCCAAATTTTTTTCTTTCTTTTTTATTTTTCTTCTTTTTTATTGATTTATTCTAAATACTCTGTTTTTATCTTTCTTTTTCTGCACGTTTCCCGTTTTTATTTCTCTTTCTTTCTTTTTCTTCCAAATATTTTTTCTTTCTTTTTTCTTTTTCTTTCTTTTGTTATTGATTTATTTCAAATATTCTGTTTTTTATCTTTCTTTTTTTGCACTTTTTCTTTTGCATTTCTTTATTTTCTTTCCTGATTTATTTTCTTTCATTCATATAAAGCTTTTAATTTTAAAAAATCAATCCCTTTTTCTTCCTTTTTTTCTTCTTTATTGTCATTCATTATTTTTTCTTTCAGAATATTTTAATTTTCATCTTTCTTTTTTCTTCCTTTTACTTTTTCTTTCTTTCTTTATTGATTTATTTCAAATATTCTGTTTTTCATCTTTGTTTTTCCGAACTTTTTCTTTCCCATTTATTTATTTTCTTGCCTGATTTATTTTCTTTCATTCATATAAATCTTTTAATTAAAAAAATAATTCCCTTTCTTTTTTCTTTCTTTTCTCACCTTTAGCTTCATTCATTATTTTTCCTTTCAGGATACTTTTAATTTTTCTTCTTTCTTCTTTTTCTTTCATTTTTTCCTCCTTTTTCTTACTTTATTCATTCTTCCCTGTTTTCTCTAGTTTTTTTCTTTTTTTTTGCGTTTCGTTATTTCTTTCTTTTTCTTTCATTTTTTTATTCATTTCTTTCGTTTTATTTTTCGTTCAATCGTTTATCTTTCCTGCCTTTCTTCATTCCTTCTTTTCTCATCTCCTTCAGTTCTGATTGTTTTCTTTCCTTCATCTTTTCATTTCCTTTCTAGACTCATATTTGGGCGCGTCTCTTTTTTTTACTAGTCTGCAATTTTTCTTCCTTTTTGTCACTTCTTTTTTCTTTTTCAACCTTTAATTTCCTTATCTTATTCTTTCATTATTTTTCTTTTCCGATACCTCTTTCTGTTCCTGTGCTTTCTCCCTTTTTTTAATCAATCCATTGTTTCTTTACCCGCTTGATTCTTCTTATGTTTCGGACCGATTTTTCCCGCTAAAATAACACTCATTTTATTCCAACCAAAAACTAGGCAGCATCAGCTTTGGAAATTTCTTTTTGGCGCCATACTTTCTTCATAATTGGCCACGAGAGGTCGCTACTGTATACATCCGAGTCACAAAGAGAACTACATATATCAACAACAATTGAATTTCGAGATAGTTATTCAGCTAAGTTTACCCAAGACTCAAATTATTTCTAGTATTTTTCTATAAAATAAATGTGCAATATACTATATATGATCATGTTCTATTTTACTTTGTCTGATTTGTAGATAGCGAATGCTTTGTAATGAGGTGACGGAAGGGAAAATAATATTTCAAACTAAATTATTTCATGCATTTTCATTAGTAATTTTCTTTACTGATAGCTACGATAATACTTACATTTTACCAATATAAATAACTTAAATGATACATATAGGGAAGTTTGACTTAGAAAGTAGTAATGTTTCTCAATAACTGAAAAAACACGAGAGATATTTTTCAATTAAACTAAAAATGCTAAAAATAAAAATTCATAGGATATAAAAAAACTTCCTTATTAGTTAAACTTTGTAATACTTTTAGGAAGACATTTATTAAAAATTCATGAAAGATTTTTTCAAATCGACATCAACGCTAGAATTATGCCTTATACTGTAGACAGAAAAACGGTAAGTAGAGAGTAAAATGCTGAAAATTGAAAGGAATAAAAGAAGGGGTAACTAAATAAAAAGGGTTAACGGAAGAATAATGCGGATGTGCGGCTAAAGAAAAAGTGTTAAAAGAAGAATAAACGAAGAAGCGGCTAAAGAAAAAGTGTTAAAAGAAGAATAAACGAAGAAGCGGCTAAAGAAAAAGTGTTAAAAGAAGAATAAACGAAGATGCGGCTAAAGAAAAAGTGTTAAAAGAAGAATAAACGAAGAAACGGCTAAAGAAAAAGTGTTAAAAGAAGAATAAACGAAGAAGCGGCTAAAGAAAAAGTGTTAAAAGAAGAATAAACGAAGAAGCGGCTAAAGAAAAAGTGTTAAAAGAAGAATAAACGAAGATGCGGCTAAAGAAAAAGTGTTAAAAGAAGAATAAACGAAGAAGCGGCTAAAGAAAAAGTGTTAAAAGAAGAATAAACGAAGAAGCGGCTAAAGAAAAAGTGTTAAAAGAAGAATAAACGAAGAAGCGGCTAAAGAAAAAGTGTTAAAAGAAGAATAAACGAAGAAGCGGCTAAAGAAAAAGTGTTAAAAGAAGAATAAACGAAGAAGCGGCTAAAGAAAAAGTGTTAAAAGAAGAATAAACGAAGAAGCGGCTAAAGAAAAAGTGTTAAAAGAAGAATAAACGAAGATGCGGCTAAAGAAAAAGTGTTAAAAGAAGAATAAACGAAGAAGCGGCTAAAGAAAAGTGTTAAAAGAAGAATAAACGAAGGTGCGGCTAAAGAAAAAGTGTTAAAAGAAGAATAAACGAAGAAGCGGCTAAAGAAAAAGTGTTAAAAGAAGAATAAACGAAGAAGCGGCTAAATAAAAAGTGTTAAAAGAAGAATAAACGAAGAAGCGGCTAAAGAAAAAGTGTTAAAAGAAGAATAAACGAAGAAGCGGCTAAAGAAAAGTGTTAAAAGAAGAATAAACGAAGGTGCGGCTAAAGAAAAAGTGTTAAAAGAAGAATAAACGAAGAAGCGGCTAAAGAAAAAGTGTTAAAAGAAGAATAAACGAAGAAGCGGCTAAAGAAAAAGTGTTAAAAGAAGAATAAACGAAGAAGCGGCTAAAGAAAAAGTGTTAAAAGAAGAATAAACGAAGATGCGGCTAAAGAAAAAGTGTTAAAAGAAGAATAAACGAAGAAGCGGCTAAAGAAAAAGTGTTAAAAGAAGAATAAACGAAGAAGCGGCTAAAGAAAAAGTGTTAAAAGAAGAATAAACGAAGAAGCGGCTAAAGAAAAAGTGTTAAAAGAAGAATAAACGAAGATGCGGCTAAAGAAAAAGTGTTAAAAGAAGAATAAACGAAGAAGCGGCTAAAGAAAAGTGTTAAAAGAAGAATAAACGAAGGTGCGGCTAAAGAAAAAGTGTTAAAAGAAGAATAAACGAAGAAGCGGCTAAAGAAAAAGTGTTAAAAGAAGAATAAACGAAGAAGCGGCTAAAGAAAAAGTGTTAAAAGAAGAATAAACGAAGAAGCGGCTAAAGAAAAAGTGTTAAAAGAAGAATAAACGAAGATGCGGCTAAAGAAAAAAGTGTTAAAAGAAGAATAAACGAAGAAGCGGCTAAAGAAAAAGTGTTAAAAGAAGAATAAACGAAGATGCGGCTAAAGAAAAAGTGTTAAAAGAAGAATAAACGAAGAAGCGGCTACAGAAAAGTGTTAAAAGAAGAATAAACGAAGAAGCGGCTAAAGAAAAGTGTTAAAAGAAGAATAAACGAAGATGCGGCTAAAGAAAAAGTGTTAAAAGAAGAATAAACGAAGATGCGGCTAAAGAAAAAGTGTTAAAAGAAGAATAAACGAAGATGCGGCTAAAGAAAAAGTGTTCACTGAGGATAAAAAGGAAGGTGCGGATAAAAACAAAATATGTACAGTGGAATAAACGAATCTGTGGCTAAAGATAAAATGTCCACCAAGGAATAAAACGTATGTGCGTCTAAAGACAAATTGTTCACTACGAATAAACGAATATATAGCTGAATACGACGTGTCCACAGTGGAAGTGAATGTGCGAATAAAGACCAAATGTTCGGAGGGAAATACACGAATGTGCTCTTAAAAAGCGTTCACAGCCGAATAAACGAAGATAAAAAGTGTCCACGGTGGAGTAAAGGAACGTACGGCTACCGACAACTTGTTCACGGTAGAATAAATGAATGTGCGCCTAAAGACAATGTCTTCACGAAGGAATAAGTAAATGTGCAGCAGAAGACAATGTGTCCACAAAGAAATAAATGAATGTGCGCTTACCGACAAAGTGCTCGAGGAGGAATAAATGAATGTGCGCCTAAAGACAATGTCTTCACGGAGGAATAAACAAATGTGCAGCTGAAGACAATGTTTCCGTAAAGAAATAAATGAATGTGCGCTACCGACAAAGTGCTTGAGGAGGAATAAATGAATGTGCGCTTAAAGACAATGTCTTCACGGAGGAATAAACAAATGTGCAGCTGAAGACAATGTGTCCGTAAAGAAATAAATGAATGTGCGCTTACCGACAAAGTGCTTGAGGAGGAATAAATGAATGTGCGCCTAAAGACAATGTCTTCACGGAGGAATTAATGTGCGACTATGAATTGTTCATGACGGAACTAAGGAAGATGCGGATGGATACCAAGTCTTTACTGATAAATAAACAAATATGCAGCTAACGAAAATTCTTTCAATGAAAGATTAGCGAATTTAATGAAAGTGTTCACTGAGGAATAAAACTAATATGCGACTGAAACAACGCGTTCACGGAGTAATGAATGAATATGCGGCTAACAACAATGCGTTTCCATAAGAATAAAAAATGTGCGGCTTAAAATGATGTGTCTACATGTATTTAACGAGGGCCTGATTAAAGACAAAATGTTCACAAAGGAAGAAACGATTGTGCGGCTAATGACAAGGTGTTGACAGTCGACTAACCGAATGTGGGGCAAAAGTCAACGTGTTTACAGAGAAATAAACGATTGTGCGGCTAATGACAAGGTGTTGACAGTCGACTAACCGAATGTGGGGCAAAAGTCAACGTGTTTACAGAGAAATAAACGATTGTGCGGCTAATGACAAGGTGTTGACAGTCGACTAACCGAATGTGGGGCAAAAGTCAACGTGTTTACAGAGAAATAAACGATTGTGCGGCTAATGACAAGGTGTTGACAGTCGACTAACCGAATGTGGGGCAAAAGTCAACGTGTTTACAGAGAAATAAACGAATGTGCGGCTAATGACAAGGTGTTGACAGTCGACTAAACGAATGTGGGGCAAAAGTCAACGTGTTTACAGAGAAATAAACGATTGTGCGGCTAATGACAAGGTGTTGACAGTCGACTAACCGAATGTGGGGCAAAAGTCAACGTGTTTACAGAGAAATAAACGATTGTGCGGCTAATGACAAGGTGTTGACAGTCGACTAACCGAATGTGGAGCAAAAGTCAACGTGTTTACAGAGAAATAAACGATTGTGCGGCTAATGACAAGGTGTTGACAGTCAACTAACCGAATGTGGGGCAAAAGTCAACGTGTTTACAGAGAAATAAACGATTGTGCGGCTAATGACAAGGTGTTGACAGTCGACTAACCGAATGTGGAGCAAAAGTCAACGTGTTTACAGAGAAATAAACGATTGTGCGGCTAATGACAAGGTGTTGACAGTCAACTAACCGAATGTGGGGCAAAAGTCAACGTGTTTACAGAGAAATAAACGATTGTGCGGCTAAAGACAAGGTGTTGACAATCGACTAACCGAATGTGGGGCAAAAGTAAACGTGTTTACAGAGAAATAAACGATTGTGCGGCTAATGACAAGGTGTTGACAGTCGACTAACCGAATGTGGGGCAAAAGTCAACGTGTTTACAGAGAAATAAACGAATGTGCGGCTAATGACAAGGTGTTGACAGTCAACTAACCGAATGTGGGGCAAAAGTCAACGTGTTTACAGAGAAATAAACGATTGTGCGGCTAATGACAAGGTGTTGACAGTCGACTAACCGAATGTGGGGCAAAAGTCAACGTGTTTACAGAGAAATAAACGATTGTATGGCTAATGACAAGGTGTTGACAGTCGACTAACCGAATGTGGAGCAAAAAGTCAACGTGTTTACAGAGAAATAAACGATTGTGCTGCTAATGACAAGGTGTTGACAATCGACTAACCGAATGTGGGGCAAAAAGTCAACGTGTTTACAGAGAAATAAACGATTGTGCGGCTAATGACAAGGTGTTGACAGTCAACTAACCGAATGTGGGGCAAAAGTCAACGTGTTTACAGAGAAATAAACGATTGTGCGGCTAAAGACAGTGACAATCGACTAACCGAATGTGGGGCAAAAGTCAACGTGTTTACAGAGAAATAAACGATTGTGCGGCTAATGACAAGGTGTTGACAGTCGACTAACCGAATGTGGGGCAAAAGTCAACGTGTTTACAGAGAAATAAACGATTGTGCGGTTAAAGACAAGGTGTTGACAATCGACTAACCGAATGTGGGGCAAAAGTCAACGTGTTTACAGAGAAATAAACGATTGTGCGGCTAATGACAAGGTGTTGACAGTCGACTAACCGAATGTGGGGCAAAAGTCAACGTGTTTACAGAGAAATAAACGATTGTGCGGCTAATGACAAGGTGTTGACAGTCGACTAACCGAATGTGGGGCAAAAGTCAACGTGTTTACAGAGAAATAAACGATTGTGCGGCTAATGACAAGGTGTTGACAATCGACTAAACGAATGTGGGGCAAAAGTCAACGTGTTTACAGAGAAATAAACGATTGTGCGGCTAATGACAAGGTGTTGACAGTCGACTAACCGAATGTGGGGCAAAAGTCAACGTGTTTACAGAGAAATAAACGATTGTGCGGCTAATGACAAGGTGTTGACAGTCGACTAACCGAATGTGGGGCAAAAGTCAACGTGTTTACAGAGAAATAAACGATTGTGCGGCTAATGACAAGGTGTTGACAGTCGACTAACCGAATGTGGGGCAAAAGTCAACGTGTTTACAGAGAAATAAACGATTGTGCGGCTAATGACAAGGTGTTGACAGTCGACTAACCGAATGTGGGGCAAAAGTCAACGTGTTTACAGAGAAATAAACGATTGTGCGGCTAATGACAAGGTGTTGACAGTCGACTAACCGAATGTGGGGCAAAAGTCAACGTGTTTACAGAGAAATAAACGATTGTGCGGCTAATGACAAGGTGTTGACAGTCGACTAACCGAATGTGGGGCAAAAGTCAACGTGTTTACAGAGAAATAAACGATTGTGCGGCTAATGACAAGGTGTTGACAATCGACTAACCGAATGTGGGGCAAAAGTCAACGTGTTTACAGAGAAATAAACGATTGTGCGGCTAATGACAAGGTGTTGAGAGTCGACTAACCGAATGTGGGGCAAAAGTCAACGTGTTTACAAAGAAATAAAATGATTGTGCGGCTAATGACAAGGTGTTGACAGTCGACTAACCGAATGTGGGGCAAAAGTCAACGTGTTTACAGAGAAATAAACGATTGTGCGGCTAAAGACAAGGTGTTGACAGCTGACTAACCGAATGTGGGGCAAAAGTCAACGTGTTTACAGAGAAATAAACGACGCGGCTAATGCCAAGGTGTTGACAGTCGACTAACCGAATGTGGGGCAAAAGTCAACGTGTTTACAGAGAAATAAACGATTGTGCGGCTAATGACAAGGTGTCGACAGTCGACTAACCGAATGTGGGGCAAAAGTCAACGTGTTTACATAGAGAAATAAACGATTGTGCGGCTAATGACAAGGTGTTGACAGTCGACTAACCGAATGTGGGGCAAAAAGTCAACGTGTTTACAGAGAAATAAACGATTGTGTGGCTAATGACAAGGTGTTGACAGTCGACTAACCGAATGTGGGGCAAAAGTCAACGTGTTTACAGAGAAATAAACGATTGTGCGGCTAATGACAAGGTGTTGACAATCGACTAACCGAATGTGGGGCAAAAGTCAACGTGTTTACAGAGAAATAAACGATTGTGCGGCTAATGACAAGGTGTTGACAGTCGACTAACCGAATGTGGGGCAAAAGTCAACGTGTTTACAGAGAAATAAACGATTGTGCGGCTAATGACAAGGTGTTGACAACTGACTAACCGAATGTGGGGCAAAAGTCAACGTGTTTACAGAGAAATAAACGATTGTGCGGCTAATGACAAGGTGTTGACAATCGACTAAACGAATGTGGGGCAAAAGTCAACGTGTTTACAGAGAAATAAACGATTGTGCGGCTAATGACAAGGTGTTGACAATCGACTAACCGAATGTGGGGCAAAGTCAACGTGTTTACAGAGAAATAAACGATTGTGCGGCTAATGACAAGGTGTTGACAGTCGACTAACCGAATGTGGGGCAAAAGTCAATTTGTTTACAGAGAAATAAACGATTGTGCGGCTAATGACAAGGTGTTGACAGTCGACAACCGGAATGTGGGGCAAAAGTCAACGTGTTTACAGAGAAATAAACGATTGTGCGGCTAATGACAAGGTGTTGACAGTCGACTAACCGAATGTGGGGCAAAAGTCAACGTGTTTACAGAGAAATAAACGATTGTGCGGCTAATGACAAGGTGTTGACAGTCGACTAACCGAATGTGGGGCAAAAGTCAACGTGTTTACAGAGAAATAAACGATTGTGCGGCTAATGACAAGGTGTTGACAATCGACTAACCGAATGTGGGCAAAAGTCAACGTGAGCAGACAGAGAAATAAACGATTGTGCGGCGAACACAAGGTGTTGACAGTCGACTAACCGAATGTGGGGCAAAAGTCAACGTGTTTACAGAGAAATAACACAGTGGCTAATGACAAGGTGTTGACAGTCGACTAACCGAATGTGGGGCAAAAGTCAACGTGTTTACAGAGAAATAAACGATTGTGCGGCTAATGACAAGGTGTTGACAGTCGACTAACCGAATGTGGGGGCAAAAGTCAACGTGTTTACAGAGAAATAAACGATTGTGCGGCGAATGACAAGGTGTTCACAGTCGACTAACCGAATGTGGGGCAAAAGTCAACGTGTTTACAGAGAAATAAACGATTGTGCGGCTAATGACAAGGTGTTGACAATCGACTAACCGAATGTGGGGCAAAAGTCAACGTGTTTACAGAGAAATGAACGATTGTGCGGCTAATGACAAGGTGTTGACAGTCGACTAACCGAATGTGGGGCAAAAAGTCAACGTGTTTACAGAGAAATAAACGATTGTGTGGCTAATGACAAGGTGTTGACAGTCGACTAACCGAATGTGAGCAAAAGTCAACGTGTTTACAGAGAAATAAACGATTGTGCGGCTAATGACAAGGTGTTGACAGTCAACTAACCGAATGTGGGGCAAAAGTCAACGTGTTTACAGAGAAATAAACGATTGTGCGGCTAATGACAAGGTGTTGACAGTCGACTAACCGAATGTGGGGCAAAAGTCAACGTGTTTACAGAGAGCAAACGATTGTGCGGCTAATGACAAGGTGTTGACAACACTAACCGAATGTGGGGCAAAAGTCAACGTGTTTACAGAGAAATAAACGATTGTGCGGCTAATGACAATATTGACAGTCGACTAACCGAATGTGGGGCAAAAGTCAACGTGTTTACAGAGAAATAAATGATTGTGCGGCTAATGACAAGGAAAGCGATAAATGACTAACCGAATGTGGGGCAAAGTCAATGTGTTTACAGAGAAATAAACGATTGTGCGGCTAATGTGGACAAGGTGTTGACAATCGACTAACCGAATGTGGGGCAAAAGTCAACGTGTTTACAGAGAAATAAACGATTGTGCCGCTATGACAAGGTGTTGACAGTCGACTAACCGAATGTTGGGCAAAAGTCAACGTGTTTACAGAGAAATAAACGATTGTGCGGCTAATGACAAGGTGTTGACAGTCATCTAACCGAATGTGGGGCAAAAGTCAACGTGTTTACAGAGAAATAAACGATTGTGCGGCGAATGACAAGGTGTTTACAGTCGATCAGAACTCTGAATGTGGGGCAAAAGTCAACGTGTTTACAGAGAAATAAACGATTGTGCGCGGCTAATGCATAAGGTGTTGACACCGACTAACCGAATGTGGGGCAAAAGTCAACGTGTTTACAGAGAAATAAACGATTGTGCGGCTAATGACAAGGTGTTGACAGTCGACTAACCGAATGTGGGCAAAAGTCAACGTGTTTACAGAGAAATAAACGATTGTGCGGCTAATGACAAGGTGTTGACAGTCGACTAACCGAATGTGGGGCAAAGTCAACGTTTACAGAGAATAAACGATTGTGCGGCGAATGACAAGGTGTTGACAGTCGACTAACCGAATGTGGGGCAAAAGTCAACGTGTTTACAGAGAAATAAACGATTGTGCGGCTAATGACAAGGTGTTGACAATCGACTAACCGAATGTGGGGCAAAAGTCAACGTTTTTATAGAGAAATAAAACGATTGTGCGGCTAATGACTTATGTTGACAGTCGACTAACCGAATGTGGGGCAAAAGTCAACGTGTTTACAGAGAAATAAACGATTGTGCGGCTAATGACAAGGTGTTGACAGTCGACGAACCGAATGTGGAGCAAAAATAACGTGTTTACAGAGAAATAAACGATTGTGCGGCTAATGACAAGGTGTTGACAGTCAACTAACCGAATGTGGGGCAAAAGTCAACGTTTACAGAGAAATAAACGATTGTGCGGCTAATGACAAGGTGTTGACAGTCGACTAACCGAATAAGAAACAATTGCGTTTACAGAGAAATAAACGATTGTGCGGCTAATGACAAGGTGTTGACACCCATTCAACCGAATGTGGGGCAAAAGTCAACGTGTTTACAGAGAAATAAACGATTGTGCGGCTAATGACAGCGCGTTGACAGTCGACTAACCGGAATGTAAAGGGTAAAGTCAACGTGCTTACAGAGAAATAAACGATTGTATGGCTAATGACAATGCGTTGACAGTCGACTAACCGAATGTGGGGCAAAAGTCAACGTGTTTACAGAGAAATAAACGATTGTGCGGCTAATGACAACTTGTTGACAGTCGACTAACCGAATGTGGGGCAAAAGTCAACGTGTTTACAGAGAAATAAACGATTGTGCGGCTAATGACAAGGTATTGACAGTCGGCTAACCGAATGTGGGGTAAAAGTCTACGTGTTTACAGAGAAATAAACGATTGTGCGGCTAATGACAAGGTGTTGACAGTCGACTAACCGAATGTGGAGCAAAAGTCAACGTGTTTACAGAGAAATAAACGATTGTGCGGCTAATGACAAGGTGTTGACAGTCGGCTAACCGAATGTGGGGCAAAAGTCAACGTGTTTACAGAGAAATAAACGATTGTGCGGCTAAAGACAAGGTGTTGACAGTCGACTAACCGAATGTGGGGCAAAAGTCAACGTGTTTACAGAGAAATAAACGATTGTGCGGGTAATGACAAGGTGTTTACAGTCGGCTAACGGAATGTGGGGCAAAAGTCAACGTGTTTACAGAGAAATAAACGATTGTGCGGCTAATGACAAGGTGTTGACAGTCGGCTAAACGAATGTGGGCAAAAGTCAACGTGTTTACAGAGAAATAAACGATTGTGCGGCTAATGACAAGGTGTTGACAGTCGACTAACCGAATGTGGGGCAAAAGTCAACGTGTTTACAGAGAAATAAACGATTGTGCGGCGAATGACAAGGTGTTGACAGTCGACTAACCGAATGTGGAGCAAAAGTCAACGTGTTTACAGAGAAATAAACGATTGTGCGGCTAATGACAAGGTGTTGACAGTCGACTAACCGGAATGGAGCAAAAGTCAACGTGTTTACAGAGAAATAAACGATTGTGCGGCTAATGACAAGGTGTTGACAGTCGACTAACCGAATGTGGAGCAAAGTCAACGTGTTTACAGAGAAATAAACGATTGTGCGGCTAATGACAAGGTGTTGACAGTCGACTAACCGAATGGGGCAAAATTCAACGTGTTTACAGAGAAATAAACGATTGTGCGGCTAATGACAAAGGTGTTGACAGTTTGCCAACTGAATGTGGGGCAAAAGTCACGTTTACAGAGAAATAAACGATTGTGCGGCTAAAGACAAGGTGTTGACAGTCGACTAACCGAATGTGGGGCAAAAGTCAACGTGTTTACAGAGAAATAAACGAATGTAGCATAATGACAAGGTGTTGACAGTCGGCTAACCGAATGTGGGCAAAAGTCAACGTGTTTACAGAGAAATAAACGATTGTGCGGCTAAAGACAAGGTGTTGACAGTCGACCAACGGAATGTGGGGCAAAAGTCAACGTGTTTACAGAGAAATAAACGATTGTGCGGCTAATGACAAGGTGTTCACAGTCGGCTAACCGAATGTGGGGCAAAGTCAACGTGTTTACAGAGAAATAAACGATTGTGCGGTCAAAAGACAAGGTGTTGACAGTCGACTAACCGAATGTGGGGCAAAAGTCAACGTGTTTACAGAGAAATAAACGATTGTGCGGCTAATTACAAGGTGTTGACAGTCGGCTAACCGAATGGGGCAAAAGTCAACGTGTTTACAGAGAAATAAACGACGCGGCTAATGCAAGGTGTTGACAGTCGACTAACCGAATGTGGAGCAAAAGTCAACGTGTTTACAGAGAAATAAACGATTGTGCGGCTAATGACAAGGTGTTGACAGTCGACTAACCGAATGTGGAGCAAAAGTCAACGTGTTTACAGAGAAATAAACGATTGTGCGGCTAATGACAAGGTGTTGACAGTCGGCTTACACCGAATGGGAGCAAAAGTCAACGTGTTTACAGAGAAATAAACGATTGTGCGGCTAATGACAAGGTGTTGACAGTCGACTAACTGAATGTGGGGCAAAAGTCAACGTGTTTACAGAGAAATAAACGATTGTGCGGCTAATGACAAGGTGTCATTAGACAGTCGACTAACCGAATGTGGGGCAAAAGTCAACGTGTTTACAGAGAAATAAACGATTGTGCGGCTAATGACAAGGTGTTGACAGTCGACTAACCGAATGGGGCAAAAGTCAACGTGTTTACAGAGAAATAAACGAATGTGGCTAATGACAAGGTGTTGACAGTCAACTAACCGAATGTGGGGCAAAAGTCAACGGGTTTACAGAGAAATAAACGATTGTGCGGCTAATGACAAGGTGTTGACAGTCGACTAACCGAATGTGGGGCAAAATTCAACGTGTTTACAGAGAAATAAACGATTGTGCGGCTAATGACAAGGTGTTGACAGTCGACTAACCGAATGTGGAGCAAAAGTCAACGTGTTTACAGAGAAATAAACGATTGTGCGGCTAATGACAAGGTGTTGACAGTCAACTAACCGAATGTGGGGCAAAAGTCAACGTGTTTACAGAGAAATAAACGATTGTGCGGCTAATGACAAGGTGTTGACAATCGACTAACCGAATGTGGGGCAAAAGTCAACGTGTTTACAGAGAAATAAACGATTGTGCGGCTAATGACAAGGTGTTGACAGTCAACTAACCGAATGTGGGGCAAAAGTCAACGTGTTTACAGAGAAATAAACGATTGTGCGGCTAAAGACAAGGTGTTGACAATCGACTAACCGAATGTGGGGCAAAAGTCAACGTGTTTACAGAGAAATAAACGATTGTGCGGCTAATGACAAGGTGTTGACAGTCGACTAACCGAATGTGGGGCAAAAGTCAACGTGTTTACAGAGAAATAAACGATTGTGCGGCTAAAGACAAGGTGTTGACAATCGACTAACCGAATGTGGGGCAAAAGTCAACGTGTTTACAGAGAAATAAACGGTTGTGCGGCTAATGACAAGGTGTTGACAGTCGACTAACCGAATGTGGGGCAAAAGTCAACGTGTTTACAGAGAAATAAACGATTGTGCGGCTAATGACAAGGTATTGACAGTCGGCTAACCGAATGTGGGGCAAAAGTCAACGTGTTTACAGAGGAATAAACGATTGTGCGGCTAATGACAAGGTGTTGACAGTCGACGAACCGAATGTGGAGCAAAAGTCAACGTGTTTACAGAGAAATAAAAGATTGTGCGGCTAATGACAAGGTGTTGACAGTCGGCTAACCGAATGTGGGGCAAAAGTCAACGTGTTTACAGAGAAATAAACGATTGTGCGGCTAAAGACAAGGTGTTGACAGTCGACTAACCGAATGTGGGGCAAAAGTCAACGTGTTTACAGAGAAATAAACGATTGTGCGGCTAATGACAAGGTGTTGACAGTCGGCTAACCGAATGTGGGGCAAAAGTCAACGTGTTTACAGAGAAATAAACGAATGTGCGGCTAATGACAAGGTGTTGACAGTCGGCTAAACGAATGTGGGGCAAAAGTCAACGTGTTTACAGAGAAATAAACGATTGTGCGGCTAATGACAAGGTGTTGACAGTCGACTAACCGAATGTGGGGCAAAAGTCAACGTGTTTACAGAGAAATAAACGATTGTGCGGCGAATGACAAGGTGTTGACAGTCGACTAACCGAATGTGGAGCAAAAGTCAACGTGTTTACAGAGAAATAAACGATTGTGCGGCTAATGACAAGGTGTTGACAGTCGACTAACCGAATGTGGAGCAAAAGTCAACGTGTTTACAGAGAAATAAACGATTGTGCGGCTAATGACAAGGTGTTGACAGTCGACTAACCGAATGTGGAGCAAAAGTCAACGTGTTTACAGAGAAATAAACGATTGTGCGGCTAATGACAAGGTGTTGACAGTCGACTAACCGAATGTGGGGCAAAATTCAACGTGTTTACAGAGAAATAAACGATTGTGCGGCTAATGACAAGGTGTTGACAGTCGGCTAACCGAATGAGGGGAAAAAGTCAACGTGTTTACAGAGAAATAAACGATTGTGCGGCTAAAGACAAAGTGTTGACAGTCGACTAACCGAATGTGGGGCAAAAGTCAACGTGTTTACAGAGAAATAAACGAATGTGCGGCTAATGACAACGTGTTGACAGTCGGCTAACCGAATGTGGGGCAAAAGTCAACGTGTTTACAGAGAAATAAACGATTGTGCGGCTAAAGACAAGGTGTTGACAGTCGACTAACCGAATGTGGGGCAAAAGTCAACGTGTTTACAGAGAAATAAACGATTGTGCGGCTAATGACAAGGTGTTGACAGTCGACTAACCGAATGTGGGGCAAAAGTCAACGTGTTTACAGAGAAATAAACGATAGTGCGGCTAATGCAAGGTGTTGACAGTCGACTAACCGAATGTGGAGCAAAAGTCAACGTGTTTACAGAGAAATAAACGAATGTGCGGCTAATGACAAGGTGTTGACAGTCGACTAACCGAATGTGGAGCAAAAGTCAACGTGTTTACTGAGAAATAAACGATTGTGCGGCTAATGACAAGGTGTTGACAGTCGGCTAACCGAATGTGGAGCAAAAGTCAACGTGTTTACAGAGAAATAAACGATTGTGCGGCTAATG
The DNA here is from genome assembly GCA_037127315.1 of Ascarosepion bandense. Classification (NCBI taxonomy): domain Eukaryota; kingdom Metazoa; phylum Mollusca; class Cephalopoda; order Sepiida; family Sepiidae; genus Ascarosepion; species Ascarosepion bandense. Next base: position 2,896,887 of record JBBBDQ010001014.1, on the reverse strand, counting down.
ACAAGGTGTTGACAGTCGACTAACCGAATGTGGGGCAAAAGTCACCGTGTTTACAGAGAAATAAACGATTGTGCGACTAATGACAAGGTGTTGACAGTCGGCTAACCGAATGTGGGGCAAAAGTCAACGTGTTTACAGAGAAATAAACGATTGTGCGGCTAATGCAAGGTGTTGACAGTCGACTAACCGAATGTGGAGCAAAAGTCAACGTGTTTACAGAGAAATAAACGATTGTGCGGCTAATGACAAGGTGTTGACAGTCGACTAACCGAATGTGGGGCAAAAGTCAACGTGTTTACAGAGAAATAAACGATTGTGCGGCTAATGACAAGGTGTTGATAGTCGGCTAACCGAATGTGGGGCAAAAGTCAACGTGTTTACAGAGAAATAAACGATTGTGCGGCTAATGCAAAGTGTTGACAGTCGACTAACCGAATGTGGAGCAAAAGTCAACGTGTTTACAGAGAAATAAACGATTGTGCGGCTAATGACAAGGTGTTGACAGTCGGCTAACCGAATGTGGGGCAAAAGTCAACGTGTTTACAGAGAAATAAACGATTGTGCGGCTAATGCAAGGTGTTGACAGTCGACTAACCGAATGTGGAGCAAAAGTCAACGTGTTTACAGAGAAATAAACGATTGTGCGGCTAATGACAAGGTGTTGACAGTTGGCTAACCGAATGTGGGGCAAAAGTCAACGTGTTTACAGAGAAATAAACGATTGTGCGGCTAATGACAAGGTGTTGACAGTCGACTAACCGAATGTGGGGCAAAAGTCAACGTGTTTACAGAGAAATAAACGATAGTGCGGCTAATGCAAGGTGTTGACAGTCGACTAACCGAATGTGGAGCAAAAGTCAACGTGTTTACAGAGAAATAAACGAATGTGCGGCTAATGACAAGGTGTTGACAGTCGACTAACCGAATGTGGAGCAAAAGTCAACGTGTTTACAGAGAAATAAACGATTGTGCGGCTAATGACAAGGTGTTGACAGTCGGCTAACCGAATGTGGAGCAAAAGTCAACGTGTTTACAGAGAAATAAACGATTGTGCGGCTAATGACAAGGTGTTGACAGTCGACTAACCGAATGTGGGGCAAAAGTCACCGTGTTTACAGAGAAATAAACGATTGTGCGACTAATGACAAGGTGTTGACAGTCGGCTAACCGAATGTGGGGCAAAAGTCAACGTGTTTACAGAGAAATAAACGATTGTGCGGCTAATGCAAGGTGTTGACAGTCGACTAACCGAATGTGGAGCAAAAGTCAACGTGTTTACAGAGAAATAAACGATTGTGCGGCTAATGACAAGGTGTTGACAGTCGACTAACCGAATGTGGGGCAAAAGTCAACGTGTTTTCAGAGAAATAAACGATTGTGCGGCTAATGACAAGGTGTTGATAGTCGGCTAACCAAATGTGGGGCAAAAGTCAACGTGTTTACAGAGAAATAAACAATTGTGCGGCTAATGCAAAGTGTTGACAGTCGACTAACCGAATGTGGAGCAAAAGTCAACGTATTTACAGAGAAATAAACGATTGTGCGGCTAATGACAAGGTGTTGACAGTCGGCTAACCGAATGTGGGGCAAAAGTCAACGTGTTTACAGAGAAATAAACGATTGTGCGGCTAATGCAAGGTGTTGACAGTCGACTAACCGAATGTGGAGCAAAAGTCAACGTGTTTACAGAGAAATAAACGATTGTGCGGCTAATGACAAGGTGTTGACAGTCGACTAACCGAATGTGGGGCAAAAGTCAACGTGTTTACAGAGAAATAAACGATTGTGCGGCTAATGACAAGGTGTTGACAGTCGGCTAACCGAATGTGGGGCAAAAGTCAACGTGTTTACAGAGAAATAAACGATTGTGCGGCTAATGCAAGGTGTTGACAGTCGACTAACCGAATGTGGAGCAAAAGTCAACGTGTTTACAGAGAAATAAACGATTGTGCGGCTAATGACAAGGTGTTGACAGTCGACTAACCGAATGTGGAGCAAAAGTCAACGTGTTTACAGAGAAATAAACGAATGTGCGGCTAATGACAAGGTGTTGACAGTCGGCTAACCGAATGTGGGGCAAAAGTCAACGTGTTTACAGAGAAATAAACGATTGTGCGGCTAATGACAAGGTGTTGACAGTCGACTAACCGAATGTGGGGCAAAAGTCAACGTGTTTACAGAGAAATAAACGATTGTGCGGCTAATGACAAGGTGTTGACAGTCGACTAACCGAATGTGGAGCAAAAGTCAACGTGTTTACAGAGAAATAAACGATTGGGCGGCTAATGACAAGGTGTTGACAGTCGACTAACCGAATGTGGAGCAAAACTCAACGTGTTTACAGAGAAATAAACGATTGTGCGGCTAATGACAAGGTGTTGACAGTCGGCTAACCGAATGTGGGGCAAAAGTCAACGTGTTTACAGAGAAATAAACGATTGTGCGGCTAAAGACAAGGTGTTGACAGTCGACTAACCGAATGTGGGGCAAAAGTCAACGTGTTTACAGAGAAATAAACGAATGTGCGGCTAATGACAAGGTGTTGACAGTCGACTAAACGAATGTGGTGCAAAAGTCAACGTGTTTACAGAGAAATAAACGATTGTGCGGCTAATGACAAGGTGTTGACTGTCGACTAACCGAATGTGGGGCAAAAGTCAACGTGTTTACAGAGAAATAAACGATTGTGCGGCGAATAACAAGGTGTTGACAGTCGACTAACCGAATGTGGAGCAAAAGTCAACGTGTTTACAGAGAAATAAACGATTGTGCGGCGAATGACAAGGTGTTGACAGTCGACTAACCGAATGTGGAGCAAAAGTCAACGTGTTTACAGAGAAATAAACGATTGTGCGGCGAATGACAAGGTGTTGACAGTCGACTAACCGAATGTGGAGCAAAAGTCAACGTGTTTACAGAGAAATAAACGATTGTGCGGCTAATGACAAGGTGTTGACAGTCGACTAACCGAATGTGGAGCAAAAGTCAACGTGTTTACAGAGAAATAAACGATTGTGCGGCTAATGACAAGGTGTTGACAGTCGGCTAACCGAATGTGGGGCAAAAGTCAACGTGTTTACAGAGAAATAAACGATTGTGCGGCTAAAGACAAGGTGTTGACAGTCGACTAACCGAATGTGGGGCAAAAGTCAACGTGTTTACAGAGAAATAAACGATTGTGCGTCTAATGACAAGGTGTTGACAGTCGGCTAACCGAATGTGGGGCAAAAGTCAACGTGTTTACAGAGAAATAAACGAATGTGCGGCTAATGACAAGGTGTTGACAGTCGACTAACCGAATGTGGGGCAAAAGTCAACGTGTTTACAGAAGAAATAAACGATTGTGCGGCTAATGACAAGGTGTTGACAGTCGGCTAACCGAATGTGGGGCAAAGTCAACGTGTTTACAGAGAAATAAACGATTGTGCGGCTAAAGACAAGGTGTTGACAGTCGACTAACCGAATGTGGGGCAAAAGTCAACGTGTTTACAGAGAAATAAACGATTGTGCGGCTAATGTCAAGGTGTTGACAGTCGGCTAACCGAATGTGGGGCAAAAGTCAACGTGTTTACAGAGAAATAAACGATTGTGCGGCTAATGACAAGGTGTTGACAGTCGACTAACCGAATGTGGGGCAAAAGTCAACGTGTTTACAGAGAAATAAACGATTGTGCGGCTAAAGACAAGGTGTTGACAGTCGACTAACCGAATGTGGGGCAAAAGTCAACGTGTTTACAGAGAAATAAACGATTGTGCGGCTAATGACAAGGTGTTGACAGTCGACTAACCGAATGTGGGGCAAAAGTCAACGTGTTTATAAAGAAATAAAAGAATGTGCGGCTAATGAAAAGGTGTTGACAGTCGACTAACCGAATGTGGGGCAAAAGTCAACGTGTTTACAGAGAGAAATAAACGATTGTGCGGCTAATGACAAGGTGTTGACAGTCGACTAACCGAATGTGGGGCAAAAGTCAACGTGTTTACAGAGAAATAAAGAATGTGCGGCTAATGACAAGGTGTTGTTGACAGTCGACTAACCGAATGTGGGGCAAAAGTCAACGTGTTTACAGAGAAATAAACGATTGTGCGGCTAATGACAAGGTGTTGACAGTCGACTAACCGAATGTGGAGCAAAAGTCAGCATTGTTTACAGAGAAATAAAAAGTTGTGCGGCTAATGACAAAGGTGTTGACAGTCGACTAACCGAATGTGGGGCAAAAGTCAACGTGTTTACAGAGAAATAAACGATTGTGCGGCTAATGACAAGGTGTTGACAGTCGACTAACCGATTGTGGGGCAAAGTCAACGTGTTTACAGAGAAATAAACGATTGTGCGGCTAAAGACAATGTGTTGACAGTCGACTAACCGAATGTGGAGCAAAAGTCAACGTGTTTACAGAGAAATAAACAGATGTGCGGCTAATGACAAGGTGTTGACAGTCGACTAACCGAATGTGGGGCAAATGTCAACGTGTTTACAGAGAAATAAACGAATGTGCGGCTAATGACAAGGTGTTGACAGTCGACTAACCGAATGTGGGGCAAAAGTCAACGTGTTTACAGAGAAATAAACGATTGTGCGGCTAATGACAAGGTGTTGACAGTCGACTAACCGAATGTGGGGCAAAAGTCAACGTGTTTACAGAGAAATAAACGATTGTGCGGCTAATGACAAGGTGTTGACAGTCGGCTAACCGAATGTGGAGCAAAGTCAACGTGTTTACAGAGAAATAAACGATTGTGCGGCTAATGACAAGGTGTTGACAGTCGACTAACCGAATGTGGGGCAAAAGTCACCGTGTTTACGAAATAAACGATTGTGCGACTAATGACAAGGTGTTGACAGTCGGCTAACCGAATGTGGGGCAAAAGTCAACGTGTTTACAGAGAAATAAACGATTGTGCGGCTAATGCAAGGTGTTGACAGTCGACTAACCGAATGTGGAGCAAAAGTCAACGTGTTTACAGTGAAATAAACGATTGTGCGGCTAATGACAAAGTGGTGACAGTCGACTAACCGAATGTGGGGCAAAAGTCAACGTGTTTTCAGAAATAAACGATTGTGCGGCTAATGACAAGGTGTTATTCGGCTAACCGAATGTGGGGCAAAAGTCAACGTGTTTCACAGAGAAATAAACAGAATTGTGCGGCTAATGCAAAGTGTTGACGGTGAATTTGACCGAATGTGGAGCAAAAGTCAACGCGTGTTTACAGAGAAATAAACGATTGTGCGGCTAATGACAAGGTGTTGACAGTCGGCTAACCGAATGTGGGGCAAAAGTCAACGTGTTTACAGAGAAATAAACGATTGTGCGGCTAATGCAACACGTGTTGACAGTCGACTAACCGAATGTGGAGCAAAAGTCAACGTGTTTACAGAGAAATAAACGATTGTGCGGCTAATGACAAGGTGTTGACAGTCGACTAACCGAATGTGGGGCAAAAGTCAACGTGTTTACAGAAATAAACGATTGTGCGGCTAATGACAAGGTGTTGACAGTCGGCTAACCGAATGTGGGGCAAAAGTCAACGTGTTTACAGAGAAATAAACGATTGTGCGGCTAATGCAAGGTGTTGACGATCGACTAACCGAATGTGGAGCAAAAGTCAACGTGTTTACAGAGAAATAAACGATTGTGCGGCTAATGACAAGGTGTTGACAGTCGACTAACCGAATGTGGAGCAAAAGTCAACGTGTTTACAGAGAAATAAACGAATGTGCGGCTAATGACAAGGTGTTGACAGTCGGCTAACCGAATGTGGGGCAAAAGTCAACGTGTTTACAGAGAAATAAACGATTGTGCGGCTAATGACAAGGTGTTGACAGTCGACCCAATAGAATGTGGGGCAAAAGTCAACGTGTTTACAAGAAATAAACGATTGTGCGGCTAATGCAAGGTGTTGACAGTCGACTAACCGAATGTGGAGCAAAAGTCAACGTGTTTACAGAGAAATAAACGATTGGGCGGCTAATGACAAGGTGTTGACAGTCGACTAACCGAATGTGGAGCAAAAGTCAACGTGTTTACAGAGAAATAAACGATTGTGCGGCTAATGACAAGGTGTTGACAGTCGGCTAACCGAATGTGGGGCAAAAGTCAGCGTGTTTACAGAGAAATAAACGATTGTGCGGCTAAAGACAAGGTGTTGACAGTCGACTAACCGAATGTGGGGCAAAAGTCAACGTGTTTACAGAGAGAAATAAACGAATGTGCGGCTAATGACAAGGTGTTGACAGTCGACTAAACGAATGTGGTGCAAAAGTCAACGTGTTTACAGAGAAATAAACGATTGTGCGGCTGTAATAAGTGTTGACTGTCGACTAACCGAATGTGGGGCAAAAGTCAACGTGTTTACAGAGAAATAAACGATTGTGCGGCGAATAACAAGGTGTTGACAGTCGACTAACCGAATGTGGAGCAAAAGTCAACGTGTTTACAGAGAAATAAACGATTGTGCGGCGAATGACAAGGTGTTGACAGTTGACTAACCGAATGTGGAGCAAAAGTCAACGTGTTTACAGAGAAATAAACGATTGTGCGGTTAATGACAAGGGTGTTGACAGTCGACTAACCGAATGTGGAGCAAAAGTCAACGTTTACAGAGAAATAAACGATTGTGCGTCTAATGACAAGGTGTTGACAGTCGACTAAATCGAATGTGGAGCAAAAGTCAACGTGTTTACAGAGAAATAAACGATTGTGCGGCTAATGACAAGGTGTTGACAGTCGGCTAACCGAATGTGGGGCAAAAGTCAACGTGTTTACAGAGAAATAAACGATTGTGCGGCTAAAGACAAGGTGTTGACAGTCGACTAACCGAATGTGGGGCAAAAGTCAACGTGTTTACAGAGAAATAAACGATTGTGCGGCTAATGACAAGGTGTTGACAGTCGGCTAACCGAATGTGGGGCAAAAGTCAACGTGTTTACAGAGAAATAAACGAATGTGCGGCTAATGACAAGGTGTTGACAGTCGACTAAACGAATGTGGGCAAAAGTCAACGTGTTTACAGAGAAATAAACGATTGTGCGGCTAATGACAAGGTGTTGACAGTCGGCTAACCGAATGTGGGGCAAAAGTCAACGTGTTTACAGAGAAATAAACGATTGTGCGGCTAAAGACAAGGTGTTGACAGTCGACTAACCGAATGTGGGGCAAAAGTCAACGTTTACAGAGAAATAAACGATTGTGCGGCTAATGTCAAGGTGTTGACAGTCGGCTAACCGAATGTGGGCAAAGTCAACGTGTTTACAGAGAAATAAACGATTGTGCGGCTAATGACAAGGTGCTTGACAGTCGACTAACCGAATGTGGGGCAAAAGTCAACGTGTTTGCCAGAGAAATAAACGATTGTGCGGCTGCAAGACAAGGTGTTGACAGTCGACTAACCGAATGTGGGGCAAAAGTCAACGTGTTTACAGAGAAATAAACGAATGTGCGGAAGCACACAAGGTGTTGACAGTCATTAACCGAATGTGGGGCAAAAGTCAACGTGTTTACAGAGAAATAAACGATTGTGCGGCTAAAGACAAGGTGTTGACAGTCGACTAACCGAATGTGGGGTAAAAGTCAACGTGTTTACAGAGAAATAAACGATTGTGCGGCTAATGACAAGGTGTTGACAGTCGGCTAACCGAATGTGGGGCAAAAGTCAACGTGTTTACAGAGAAATAAACGATTGTGCGGCTAAAGACAGTGAGCGACAGTCGACTAACCGAATGTGGGGGCAAAGTCAACGTGTTTACAGAGAAATAAACGATTGTGCGTCTAATGACAAGGTGTTGACAGTCGGCTAACCGAATGTGGGGCAAAAGTCAACGTGTTTATAGAGAAATAAACGAATGTGCGGCTAATGACAAGGTGTTGACAGTCGACTAAACGAATGCGGTGCAAAAGTCAACGTGTTTACAGAGAAATATACGATTGTGCGGCTAATGACAAGGTGTTGACTGTCGACTAACCGAATGTGGGGCAAAAGTCAACGTGTTTACAGAGAAATAAACGATTGTGCGGCGAATGACAAGGTGTTGACAGTCGACTAACCGAATGGGAGCAAAAGTCAACGTGTTTACAGAGAAATAAACGATTGTGCGGCGAATGTCAAGGTGTTGACAGTCGACTAACCGAATGTGGAGCAAAAGTCACCGTGCTTGGCGAGAGAAATAAACGATTGTGCGGCGAATGACAAGGTGTTGACAGTCGACTAACCGAATGTGGAGCAAAAGTCAACGTGTTTACAGAGAAATAAACGATTGTGCGGCTAATGACAAGGTGTTGACAGTCGACTAACCGAATGTGGAGCAAAAGTCAACGTGTTTACAGAGAAATAAACGATTGTGCGGCTAATGACAAGGTGTTGACAGTCGGCTAACCGAATGTGGGGCAAAAGTCAACGTGTTTACAGAGAAATAAACGATTGTGCGGCTAATGACAAGGTGTTGACAGTCGGCTAACCGAATGTGGGGCAAAAGTCAACGTGTTTACAGAGAAATAAACGATTGTGGCTAAAGACAAGGTGTTGACAGTCGACTAACCGAATGTGGGGCAAAAGTCAACGTGTTTACAGAGAAATAAACGATTGTGCGGCTAATGTCAAGGTGTTGACAGTCGGCTAACCGAATGCGGGGCAAAAGTCAACGTGTTTACAGAGAAATAAACGATTGTGCGGCTAATGACAAGGTGTTGACAGTCGACTAACCGAATGTGGGGCAAAAGTCAACGTGTTTACAGAGAAATAAACGATTGTGCGGCTAAAGACAAGGTGTTGACAGTCGACTAACCGAATGTGGGGCAAAAGTCAACGTGTTTACAGAGAAATAAACGATTGTGCGGCTAATGACAAAGGTGTTGACAGTCGACTAACCGAATGTGGGGCAAAAAGTCAACGTGTTTATAAAGAAATAACAGAATGTGCGGCTAATGAAAAGGTGTTGACAGTCGACTAACCGAATGTGGAGCAAAAGTCAACGTGTTTACAGAGAAATAAACGATTGTGCGGCGAATGACAAGCGGTGTTGACAGTCGACTAACCGAATGTGGAGCAAAAGTCAACGTGTTTACAGAGAAATGGGGTAAACGATTGTGCGGCGAATGACAAGGTGTTGACAGTCGACTAACCGAATGTGGAGCAAAAGTCAACGTGTTTACAGAGAAATAAACGATTGTGCGGCTAATGACAAGGTGTTGACAGTCGACTAACCGAATGTGGAGCAAAAGTCAACGTGTTTACAGAGAAATAAACGATTGTGCGGCTAATGACAAGGTGTTGACAGTCGGCTAACCGAATGTGGGGCAAAAGTCAACGTTTACAGAGAAATAAACGATTGTGCGGCTAAAGACAAGGTGTTGACAGTCGACTAACCGAATGTGGGGCAAAAGTCAACGTGTTTACAGAGAAATAAACGATTGTGCGTCTAATGACAAGGTGTTGACAGTCGGCTAACCGAATGTGGGGCAAAAGTCAACGTGTTTACAGAGAAATAAACGAATGTGCGGCTAATGACAAGGTGTTGACAGTCGACTAAACGAATGTGGGGCAAAAGTCAACGTGTTTACAGAGAAATAAACGATTGTGCGGCTAATGACAAGGTGTTGACAGTCGGCTAACCGAATGTGGGGCAAAAGTCAACGTGTTTACAGAGAAATAAACGATTGTGCGGCTAAAGACATTGCTAAAAGTTGACAGTCGACTAACCGAATGTGGGGCAAAAGTCAACGTGTTTACAGAGAAATAAACGATTGTGCGGCTAATGTCAAGGTGTTGACAGTCGGCTAACCGAATGTGGGGCAAAAGTCAACGTGTTTACAGAGAAATAAACGATTGTGCGGCTAATGACAAGGTGTTGACAGTCGACTAACCGAATGTGGGGCAAAAGTCAACGTGTTTACAGAGAAATAAACGATTGTGCGGCTAAAGACAAGGTGTTGACAGTCGACTAACCGAATAAAAAAGTCAACGTGTTTACAGAGAAATAAACGATTGTGCGGCTAATGACAAGGTGTTGACAGTCGACTAACCGAATGTGGGGCAAAAGTCAACGTGTTTATAAAGAAATAAAAGAATGTGCGGCTAATGAAAAGGTGTTGACAGTCGACTAACCGAATGTGGGGCAAAGTCAACGTGTTTACAGAGAAATAAACGATTGTGCGGCTAATGACAAGGTGTTGACAGTCGACTAACCGAATGTGGGGCAAAAGTCAACGTGTTTACAGAGAAATAAAAGAATGTGCGGCTAATGACAAGGTGTTGACAGTCGACTAACCGAATGTGGGGCAAAGTCAACGTGTTTACAGAGAAATAAACGATTGTGCGGCTAATGACAAGGTGTTGACAGTCGACTAACCGAATGTGGAGCAAAGTCAACGTGGTTGGCAGAGAAATAAAGGATTGTGCGGCTAATGACAAGGTGTTGACAGTCGACTAACCGAATGTGGGGCGAAAGTCAACGTGTTTACAGAGAAATAAACGATTGTGCGGCTAATGACAAGGTGTTGACAGTCGACTAACCGATTGTGGGGCAAAAGTCAACGTGTTTACAGAGAAATAAACGATTGTGCGGCTAAAGACAATGTGTTGACAGTCGACTAACCGAATGTGGGGCAAAAGTCAACGTGTTTACAGAGAAATAAAACGAAAATGTGCGGCTAATGACAAGGTGTTGACAGTCGACTAACCGAATGTGGGGCAAATGTCAACGTGTTTACAGAGAAATAAACGACAAAAGCTAATGATAAGGTGTTGACAGTCGACTAACCGAATGTGGGGCAAAAGTCAACGTGTTTACAGAGAAATAAACGATTGTGCGGCTAATGACAAGGTGTTTACAGTCGACTAACCGAATGTGGGGCAAAAGTCAACGTGTTTACAGAGAAATAAACGATTGTGCGGCTAATGACAAGGTGTTGACAGTCGGCTAACCGAATGTGGAGCAAAAGTCAACGTGTTTACAGAGAAATAAACGATTGTGCGGCTAATGACAAGGTGTTGACAGCGACTAACCGAATGTGGGGCAAAAGTCACCGTGTTTACAGAGAAATAAACGATTGTGCGACTAATGACAAGGTGTTGACAGTCGGCTAACCGAATGTGGGGCAAAAGTCAACGTGTTTACAGAGAAATAAACGATTGTGCGGCTAATGCAAGGTGTTGACAGTCGACTAACCGAATGTGGAGCAAAAGTCAACGTGTTTACAGTGAAATAAACGATTGTGCGGCTAATGATTAAGGTGTTGACAGTCGACTAACCGAATGTGGGGCAAAAAGTCAACGTGTTTTCAGAGAAATAAACGATTGTGCGGCTAATGACAAGGTACATAGTCGGCTAACCGAATGTGGGGGCAAAAGTCAACGTGTTTACAGAGAAATAAACAATTGTGCGGCTAATGCAAAGTGTTGGCCATGGACTGACCGAATGTGAGCAAAAGTCAACGTGTTTACAGAGAAATAAACGATTGTGCGGCTAATGACAAGGTGTTGACAGTCGGCTAACCGAATGTGGGGCAAAAGTCAACGTGTTTACAGAGAAATAAACGATTGTGCGGCTAATGCAACGTGTTGACAGTCGACAACTGAACGGAGCAAAAGTCAACGTTGGCAGAGAAATAAACGATTGTGCGGCTAATGACAAGGTGTTGACAGTCGACTAACTGAATGGGGCAAAAGTCAACGTGTTTACAGAGAAATAAACGATTGTGCGGCTAATGACAAGGTGTTGACAGTCGGCTAACCGAATGTGGGGCAAAAGTCAACGTGTTTACAGAGAAATAAACGATTGTGCGGCTAATGCAAGGTGTTGACAGTCGACTAACCGAATGTGGAGCAAAAGTCAACGTGTTTACAGAGAAATAAACGATTGTGCGGCTAATGACAAGGTGTTGACAGTCGACTAACCGAATGTGGAGCAAAAGTCAACGTGTTTACAGAGAAATAAACGAATGTGCGGCTAACATTAAGGTGTTACGCAGTCGGCTAACCGAATGTGGGGCAAAAGTCAACGTGCGTTTACAGAGAAATAAACGATTGTGCGGCTAATGACAAGGTGTTGACAGTCGACTAACCGAATGTGGGGCAAAAGTCAACGTGTTTACAGAGAAATAAACGATTGTGCGGCTAATGCAAGGTGTTGACAGTCGACTAACCGAATGTGGAGCAAAAGTCAACGTGTTTACAGAGAAATAAACGATTGGGCGGCTAATGACAAGGTGTTGACAGTCGACTAACCGAATGTGGAGCAAAAGTCACGTGTTTACAGAGAAATAAACGATTGTGCGGCTAATGACAAGGTGTTGACAGTCGGCTAACCGAATGTGGGGCAAAGTCAACGCGTTTATATGCGGAGAAATAAACGATTGTGCGGCTAAAGACAAGGTGTTGACAGTCGACTAACCGAATGTGGGGCAAAAGTCAACGTGTTTACAGAGAAATAAACGAATGTGCGGCTAATGACAAGGTGTTGACAGTCGACTGAACGAATGTGGTGCAAAAGTCAACGTGTTTACAGAGAAATAAACGATTGTGCGGCTAATGACAAGGTGTTGACTGTCGACTAACCGAATGTGTGGGCAAAAGTCAACGTGTTTACAGAGAAATAAACGATTGTGCGGCGAATAACAAGGTGTTGACAGTCGACTAACCGAATGTGGAGCAAAAGTCAACGTGTTTACAGAGAAATAAACGATTGTGCGGCGAATGACAAGGTGTTGACAGTCGACTAACCGAATGTGGAGCAAAAGTCAACGTGTTTACAGAGAAATAACGATTGTGCGGCGAATGACAGTTGCGTTGACAGTCGACTAACCGAATGTGGAGCAAAAGTCACGTGTTTACAGAGAAATAAACGATTGTGCGTCTAATGACAAGGTGTTGACAGTCGACTAACCGAATGTGGAGCAAAAGTCAACGTGTTTACAGAAATAAACGATTGTGCGGCTAATGACAAGGTGTTGACAGTCGGCTAACCGAATGTGGGGCAAAAGTCAACGTGTTTACAGAGAAACAAACGATTGTGCGGCTAAAGACAAGGTGTTGACAGCTCGACTAACCGAATGTGGGGCAAAAGTCAACGTGTTTACAGAGAAATAAACGATTGTGCGGCTAATGACAAGGTGTTGACAGTCGGCTAACCGAATGTGGGGCAAAAGTCAACGTGTTTACAGAGAAATAAACGAATGCGGCTAATGACAAGGTGTTGACAGTCGACTAAACGAATGTGGGGCAAAAGTCAACGTGTTTACAGAGAAATAAACGATTGTGCGGCTAATGACAAGGTGTTGACAGTCGGCTAACCGAATGTGGGGAAAGAAAAGTCAACGTGTTTACAGAGAAATAAACGATTGTGCGGCTAAAGACAAGGTGTTGGCAGTCGACCAACTGAATGTGGGGCAAAAGTCAACGTGTTTACAGAGAAATAAACGATTGTGCGGCTAATGTCAAGGTGTTGACAGTCGGCTAACTGAATGTGGGGCAAAAGTCAACGTGTTTACAGAGAAATAAACGATTGTGCGGCTAATGACAAGGTGTTGACAGTCGACTAACCGAATGTGGGGCAAAAGTCAACGTGTTTACAGAGAAATAAACGATTGTGCGGCTAAAGACAAGGTGTTGACAGTCGACTAACCGAATGTGGGCAAAAGTCAACGTGTTTACAGAGAAATAAACGAATGTGCGGCTATTAATGACAAGGTGTTGACAGTCGGCTAACCGAATGGGCAAAAGTCAACGTGTTTACAGAGAAATAAACGATTGTGCGGCTAAAGACAAGGTGTTGACAGTCGACTAACCGAATGTGGGGCAAAAGTCAACGTGTTTACAGAGAAATGCAAATGATTGTGCGGCTAATGACAAGGTGTTGACAGTCGGCTAACCGAATGTGGGGCAAGTCAACGTGTTTACAGAGAAATAAACGATTGTGCGGCTAAAGACAAGGAGTTGACAGTCGACTAACCGAATGTGGGGCAAAAGTCAACGTGTTTACAGAGAAATAAACGATTGTGCGTCTAATGACAAGGTGTTGACAGTCGGCTAACCGAATGTGGGGCAAACAACGTGTTTATAGAGAAATAAACGAATGTGTGCGGCTAATGACAAGGTGTTGACAGCGTCGACTAAACGAATGTGGGAAAAGTCAACGTGTTTACAGAGAAATACAGCCGATTGTGCGGCTAATGACAATAGTGTTGACTGTCGACTAACCGAATGTGGGGCAAAAGTCAACGTGTTTACAGAGAAATAAACGATTGTGCGGCGAATGACAAGGTGTTGACAGTCGACTAACCGAATGTGGAGCAAAAGTCAACGTGTTTACAGAGAAATAAACGATTGTGCGGCGAATGTCGCTGTGTTGACAGCTTGACTAACCGAATGTGGAGCAAAAGTCAACGTGTTTACAGAGAAATAAACGATTGTGCGGCGAATGACAAGGTGTTGACAGTCGACTAACCGAATGTGGAGCAAAAGTCAACGTGTTTACAGAGAAATAAACGATTGTGCGGCTAATGACAAGGTGTTGACAGTCGACTAACCGAATGGAGCAAAAGTCAACGTGTTTACAGAGAAATAAACGATTGTGCGGCTAATGACAAGGTGTTGACAGTCGGCTAAATGGAATGTGGGGCAAAAGTCAACGTGTTTACAGAGAAATAAACGATTGTGCGGCTAACGAGTAAGGTGTTGACAGTCGGCTAACCGAATGTGGGGCAAAAGTCAACGTGTTTACAGAGAAATAAACGATTGTGCGGCTAAAGACAAGGTGTTGACAGTCGACTAACCGAATGTGGGGCAAAAGTCAACGTGTTTACAGAGAAATAAACGATTGTGCGGCTAATGTCAAGGTGTTGACAGTCGGCTAACCGAATGTGGGGCAAAAGTCAACGTGTTTACAGAGAAAATGCAAACGATTGTGCGGCTAATGACAAGGTGTTGACAGTCGACTAACCGAATGTGGGGCAAAAGTCAACGTGTTTACAGAGAAATAAACGATTGTGCGGCTAAAGACAAGGTGTTGACAGTCGACTAACCGAATGTGGGGCAAAAGTCAACGTGTTTACAGAGAAATAAACGATTGTGCGGCTAATGACAAGGTGTTGACAGTCGACTAACCGAATGGGCAAAAGTCAACGTGTTTATAAAGAAATAAACTGAATGTGCGGCTAATGAAAAGGTGTTGACAGTCGACTAACCGAATGTGGGGCAAAAGTCAACGTGTTTACAGAGAAATATACGAATGTGCGGCTAATGATATAAAGTTGACAGTCGACTAACCGAATGTGGGGCAAAAGTCAACGTGTTTACAGAGAAATAAACGAATGCGGCTAATGACAAGGTGTTGACAGTCGACTAACCGAATGTTGGGCAAAAGTCAACGTGTTTACAGAGAAATAAAAGAATGCGGCTAATGACAAGGTGTTGACAGTCGACTAACCGAATGTGGGGCAAAAGTCAACGTGTTTACAGAGAAATGAACGATTGTGTGCGGCTGGGAAGACAAGGTGTTGACAGTCGACTAAACGAACAAAGCAAAAGTCAACGTGTTTACAGAGAAATAAACGAATGTGCGGCTAATGACAAGGTGTTGACAGTCGACTAACCGAATGTGGGGTAAAAGTCAACGTGTTTACAGAGAAATAAACGAATGTGCGGCTAATGATAAGGTGTTGACAGTCGACTAACCGAATGTGGGGCAAAAGTCAACGTGTTTACAGAGAAATAAACGAATGTGCGGCTAATGACAAGGCGTTGACAGTCGGCTGTAACTGAATGTGGGGCAAAAGTCAACGTGTTTTACAGAGAAATAAACGATTGTGCGGCTAATGACAAGGTGTTGACAGTCGGCTAACCGAATGTGGGGCAAAAGTCAACGTGTTTACAGAGAAATAAACGATTGTGCGGCTAATGACAAGGTGTTGACAGTCGTCTAAACGAATGTGGGGCAAAAGTCAACGTGTTTACAGAGAAATAAACGAATGTGCGGCTAATGACAAGGTGTTGACAGTCGACTAACCGAATGTGGGGCAAAAGTCAACGTGTTTACTGAGAAATAAACGAATGTGCGGCTAATGACAAGGTGTTGACAGTCGACTAACCGAATGTGGGCAAAAGTCAACGTGTTTACAGAGAAATAAACGAATGTGCGGCTAAAGACAAGGTGTTGACAGTAGACTAACCGAATGTGGGGCAAAAGTCAACGTGTTTACAGAGAAATAAACGATTGTGCGGCTAATGACAAGGTGTTGACAATCGACTAACCGAATGTGGGGCAAAAGTCAACGTGTTTACAGAATAATAAAAGATTGTGCGGCTAATGACAAGGTGTTGACAGTCGACTAACCGAATGTGGGGCAAAAGTCAACGTGTTTACAGAGAAATAAACGATTGTGCGGCTAATGACAAGGTGTTGACAGTCGACTAACCGAATGTGGGGCAAAAGTCAACGTGTTACAGAGAAATAAACGAATGTGCGGCTAATGACAAGGTGTTGACAGTCGACTAACCGAATGTGGGGCAAAAGTCAACGTGTTTACAGAGAAATAAACGAATGCGGCTAATGACAAGGTGTTGACAGTCGACTAACCGAATGTGGGGCAAAAGTCAACGTGTTTACAGAGAAATAAACGAATGTGCGGCTAAAGACAAGGTGTTGACAGTAGACTAACCGAACGTGGGGCAAAAGTCAACGTGTTTACAGAGAAATAAACGATTGTGCGGCTAAAGACAAGGTGTTGACAGTCGACTAAACGAATGTGGGGCAAAGGTCAACGTGTTTACAGAGAAATAAACGATTGTGCGGCTAATGACAAGGTGTTGTATAGTCGACTAACCGAATGTGGGGCAAAAGTCAACGTGTTTACAGAGAAATAAACGATTGTGCGGGTTAATGACAAGGTGTTGACAGTCGACTAACCGAATGTGGGGCAAAAGTCAACGTGTTTACAGAGATAAACGAATGTGCGGCTAATGACAAGGTGTTGGACAGTCGGCTAACCGAATGTGGGCAAAAGTCAACGTGTTTACAGAGAAATAAACGAATGTGCGGCTAAAGACAAGGTGTTGACAGTAGACTAACCGAATGTGGGGCAAAAGTCAACGTGTTTACAGAGAAATAAACGATTGTGCGGCTAAAGACAAGCTGTTGACAGTCGACTAACCGAATGTGGGGCAAAGGTCAACGTTTAGCGTAAGGAGAAATAAACGATTGTGCGGCTAATGACAAGGTGTTGACAGTCGACTAACCGAATGTTGGGCAAAAAAGTCAACGTGTTTACAGAGAAATAAAAGATTGTGCGTGGTTTAAATGGACAAGGTGTTGACAGTCGACTTAACCGAATGTGGGGCGCAAAGTCAACGTGTTTACAGAGAAATAAACGATTGTGCGGCTAATGACAAGGTGTTGACAGTCGACTAACCGAATGTGGGGCAAAAGTCAACGTGTTTACAGAGAAATAAACGAATGTGCGGCTAATGACAAGGTGTTGACAGTCGGCTAACCGAGTGTGGGGCAAAAGTCAACGTGTTTACAGAGAAATAAACGATTGTGCGGCTAAAGACAAGGTGTTGACAGACGACTAACCGAATGTGGGGCAAAAGTCAACGTGTTTACAGAGAAATAAACGATTGTGCGGCTAATGACAAGGTGTTGACAGTCGACTAACCGAATGTGGGGCAAAAGTCAACGTGTTTACAGAGAAATAAAGGATTGTGCGGCTAAAGACAAGGTGTTGACAGTCGACTAACCGAATGTGGGGCAAAAGTCAACGTGTTTACAGAGAAATAAACGATTGTGCGGCTAAAGACAAGCTGTTGACAGTCGACTAACCGAATGTGGGGCAAAAGTCAACGTGTTTACAGAGAAATGAACGATTGTGCGGCTAATGACAAGGTGTTGACAGTCGACCAACCGAATGGGCCAAAAAGTCAACGTGTTTACAGAGAAATAAACGAATGTGCGGTTAAAGACAAGGTGTTGACAGTCGACTAACCGAATGTGGGGCAAACAACGTGTTTACAGAGAAATAAACGATTGTGCGGCTAATGACAAGGTGCTGACAGTCGACTAACCGAATGTGGGGCAAAAAGTCAACGTGTTTACAGAGAAATAAACGATTGTGCGGCTAAAGACATTACAGTTACCAGTCGACTAACCGAATGTGGGGCAAAAGTCAACGTGTTTACAGAGAAATAAAAGAATGTGCGGCTAATGACAAGTAAAAGTTGACAGTCGACTAACCGAATGTGGGGCAAAAGTCAACGTGTTTACAGAGAAATAAACGAATGTGCGGCTAAAGACAAGGTGTTGACAGTCGACTAACCGAATGTGGGGCAAAAGTCAACGTGTTTACAGAGAAATAAACGATTGTGCGGCTAAAGACAAGGTGTTGACAGTCGACTAACCGAATGTGGGGCAAAAGTCAACGTGTTTACAGAGAAATAAACGATTGTGCGGCTAAAGACAAGGTGTTGACAGTCGATCAACCGAATGTGGGGCAAAAGTCAACGTGTTTACAGAGAAATAAACGATTGTGCGGCTAATGACAAGGTGTTGACAGTCGACTAACCGAATGTGGGGCAAAAGTCAACGTGTTTACAGAGAAATAAACGATTGTGCGGCTAATGACAAGGTGTTGACAGTCGACTAACCGAATGTAAGCAAAGTCAACGTGTTTACAGAGAGATAAACGATTGTGCGACTAATGACAAGGTGTTGACAGTCGACTAAACGAATGTGGGGCAAAAGTCAACGTGTTTACAGAGAAATAAACGATTGTGCGGCTAAAGACAAGGTGTTGACAGTCGACTAACCGAATGTGGGGCAAAAGTCAACGTGTTTACAGAGAAATAAACGATTGTGCGGTTAATGACAAGGTGTTGACAGTCGACTAACCGAATGTGGGGCAAAAGTCAACGTGTTTACAGAGAAATAAACGAATGTGCGGCTAAAGAAAAGGTGTTGACAGTCGACTAACCGAATGTGGGGCAAAAGTCAATGTAAGCTTTACAGAGAAATAAACGAATGTGCGGCTAATGACAAGGTGTTGACAGTCGACTAACCGAATGTGGGGCAAAAGTCAACGTGTTTACAGAGGAATAAACGATTGTGCGGCTATCTCAAGGTGTTGGTATGCCTAACCGAATGTGGGGCAAAAGTCAACGTGTTTACAGAGAAATAAAAGAATGTGCGGCTAATGACAAGGTGTTGACAGTCGACTAACCGAATGTGGGGCAAAAGTCAACGTGTTTTACAGAGAAAATAAACGAATGTGCGGCTAAAGACAAGGTGTTGACTGTCGACTAACCGAATGTGGGGCAAAAGTCTACGTGTTTACAGAGAAATAAACGATTGTGCGGCTAAAGACAAGCGTGCTGACAGTCGACTAACCGAATGTGGGCAAAAGTCAACGTGTTTACAGAGAAATAAACGATTGTGCGGCTAATGACAAGGTGTTGACAGTCGACTAACCGAATGTGGGGCAAAAAGTCAACGTGTTTACAGAGAAATAAACGAAAAGTGCCTAAAGACAAAGGTGTTGACAGTCGACTAACCGAATGTGGGGCAAAAGTCAACGTGTTTACAGAGAAATAAACGAATGTGCGGCTAAAGACAAGGTGTTGACAGTCGACTAACCTCGAATGTGGGGCAAAAGTCAACGTGTTTACAGAGAAATAAACGATTGTGCGGCTAATGACAAGGTGTTGACAGTCGACTAACCGAATGTGGGCAAAAGTCAACGCGCTTACAGAGAAATAAACGAATGTGCGGCTAATGACAAGGTGTTGACAGTCGACTAACCGAATGTGGGGCAAATGTCAACGTGTTTACAGAGAAATAAACGATTGTGCGGCTAATGACAAGGTGTTGACAGTCGGCTAACCGAATTTGGGCAAAAGTCAACGTGTTTACAGTGAAATAAACGATTGTGCGGCTAAATGACAAGGTGTTGACAGTCGACTAACCGAATGTGTGGCAAAAGTCAACGTGTTTACAGAGAAATAAACGACGAAAATAATGACAAGGTGTTGACAGTCGACTAACCGAATGTGGGGCAAAAGTCAACGTGTTTACAGAGAAATAAACGAATGTGCGCCTAAAGACAAGGTGTTGACAGTCGACGAACGAATGTGGGCCAAAAGTCAACGTGTTTACAGAGAAATAAACGAATGTGCGGTTAAAGACAAGGTGTTGACAGTCGACTAACCGAATGGGGCAAAAGTCAACGTGTTTACAGAGAAATAAACGATTGTGCGGCTAAAGACAAGGTGTTGACAGTCGACTAACCGAATGTGGGGCAAAAGTCAACGTGTTTACAGAGAACAAAAGAATGTGCGGCTAATGGATAAGGTGTTACAGTCGACTAACCGAATGTGGGGCAAAAGTCAATGCGTTTACAGAGAAATAAACGAATGTGCGGCTAAAGACAAGGCGCGACAGTCGACTAACCGAATGTGGGGCAAAAGTCAACGTGTTTACAGAGAAATAAACGATTGTGCGGCTAAAGACAAGGTGTTGACAGTCGACTAACCGAATGTGGGGGCAAAAGTCAACGTGTTTACAGAGAAATAAACGATTGTGCGGCTAAAGACAAGGTGTTGACAGTCGACTAACCGAATGGGGCAAAAAGTCAACGTGTTTACAGAGAAATAAACGATTGTGCGGCTAATGACAAGGTGTTGACAGTCGACTAACCGAATGTGGGGCAAAAGTCAACGTGTTTACAGAGAAATAAACGATTGTGCGGCTAATGACAAGGTGTTGACAGTCGACTAACTGAATGTAAAGGGCAAAAGTCAACGTGTTTACAGAGAGATAAACGATTGTGCGACTAATGACAAGGTGTTGACAGTCGACTAAACGAATGGGGCAAAAGTCAACGTGTTTACAGAGAAATAAAATGATTGTGCGGCTAAAGACAAGGTGTTGACAGTCGACTAACCGAATGTGGGGCAAAAGTCAACGTGTTTACAGAGAAATAAACGATTGTGCGGCTAATGACAAGGTGTTGACAGTCGACTAACCGAATGTGGGGCAAAAGTCAACGTGTTTACAGAGAAATAAACGAATGTGCGGCTAAAGACAAGGTGTTGACAGTCGACTAACCGAATGGGGCAAAAAGTCAACGTGTTTACAGAGAAATAAACGAATGTGCGGCTAATGACAAGGTGTTGACAGTCGACTAACCGAATGTGGGGCAAAAGTCAACGTATTTACAGAGAAATAAACCATTGTGCGGCTAAATCAAGCGTGTTGACAGTCGCCTAAACGTATGTGGGGCAAAAGTCAACGTGTTTACAGAGAAATAAAAGAATGTGCGGCTAATGACAAGGTGTTGACAGTCGACTAACCGGAATGGGGCAAAAGTCAACGTGTTTACAGAGAAATAAATGAATGTGCGGCTAAAGACAAGGTGTTGACAGTCGACTAACCGAATGTGGGGCAAAAAGTCAACGTGTTTACAGAGAAATAAACGATTGTGCGGCTAAAGACAAGGTGTTGACAGTCGACTAACCGAATGTAAGCAAAAGTCAACGTGTTTACAGAGAAATAAACGATTGTGCGGCTAATGACAAGGTGTTGACAGTCGACTAACCGAATAAATAGAAGTCAACGCGTTTACATAGAAATAAACGAATGTGCGGCTAATGACAAGGTGTTGACAGTCGACTAACCGAATGTGGGGCAAAAGTCAACGTGTTTACAGAGAAATAAACGATTGTGCGGCTAATGACAAGGTGTTGACAGTCGACTAACCGAATGTTGGGCAAAAGTCAACGTGTTTACAGAGAAATAAACGATTGTGCGGCTAAAGACAAGGTGTTGACAGTCGACTAACCGAATGTGGGGTAAAAGTCAACGTTTTACAGAGAAATAAACGATCGTGCGGCTAAAGACAAGGTGTTGACAGTCGACTAACCGAATGTGGGGCAAATGTCAACGTGTTTACAGAGAAATAAACGATGGTGCGGCTAATGACAAGGTGTTGACAGTCGACTAAACGAATGTGGTGCAAATGTCAACGTGTTTACAGAGAAATAAACGATTGTGCGGCTAATGACAAGGTGTTGACAGTCGACTAACCGAATGTGCGAAATGTCAACGTGTTTACAGAGAAATAAACGATTGTGTACAATGACAAGGTGTTGACAGTCGACTAACCGAATGTGGGGCAAAAGTCAACGTGTTTACAGAGAAATAAAACGAACGGCTAATGACAAGGTGTTGACAGTCGACTAACCGAATAAAATTCAACGTGTTGACAGAGAAATAAACGAATGTGCGTCTAATGACAAGGTGTTGACAGTCGACTAACCGAATGTGGGGCAAATTACCAATGTGTTTACAGAGAAATAAACGATTGTGCGGCTAATGACAAGGTGTTGACAGTCGACTAACCGAATGTGGGGCAAATGTCAACGTGTTTACAGAGAAATAAACGATTGTGCGGCTAATGACAAGGTGTTGACAGTCGACTCACCGAATGGGGCAAAAGTCAACGTGTTTACAGAGAAATAAACCATTGTGCGGCTAAATCAAGGTGTTGACAGTCGCCTAAACGTATGTGGGGCAAAAGTCAACGTGTTTACAGAGAAATAAAAGAATGTGCGGCTAATGACAAGGTGTTGACAGTCGACTAACCGAATGTGGGGCAAAAGTCAACGTGTTTACAGAGAAATAAACGAATGTGCGGTTAAAGACAAGGTGTTGACAGTCGACTAACCGAATGTGGGGCAAAAGTCAACGTGTTTACAGAGAAATAAACGATTGTGCGGCTAAAGACAAGGTGTTGACAGTCGACTAACCGAATGTGGGGCAAAAGTCAACGTGTTTACAGAGAAATAAACGATTGTGCGGCTAATGACAAGGTGTTGACAGTCGACTAACCGAATGTGGGGCTAAAGTCAACGCGTTTACATAGAAATAAACGAATGTGCGGCTAATGACAAGGTGTTGACAGTCGACTAACCGAATGTGGGGCAAAAGTCAACGTGTTTACAGAGAAATAAACGATTGTGCGGCTAATGACAAGGTGTTGACAGTCGACTAACCGAATGTTGGGCAAAAGTCAACGTGTTTACAGAGAAATAAACGATTGTGCGGCTAAAGACAAGGTGTTGACAGTCGACTAACCGAATGTGGGCAAAAGTCAACGTGTTTACAGAGAAATAAACGAATGTGCGGTTAAAGACAAGGTGTTGACAGTCGACTAACCGAATGTGGGCAAATGTCAACGTGTTTACAGAGAAATAAACGATGGTGCGGCTAATGACAAGGTGTTGACAGTCGACTAAACGAATGTGGTGCAAATGTCAACGTGTTTACCAGAGAAATAAACGATTGTGCGGCTAATGACAAGGTGTTGACAGTCGACTAACCGAATGTGGGGCAAATGTCAACGTGTTTACAGAGAAATAAACGATTGTGCGGCTAATGACAAGGTGTTGACAGTCGACTAACCGAATGTGGGGCAAAAGTCAACGTGTTTACAGAGAAATAAACGAATGTGCGGCTAATGACAAGGTGTTGACAGTCGACTAACCGAATGTGGGGCAAAATTCAACGTGTTTACAGAGAAATAAACGAATGTGCGTCTAATGACAAGGTGTTGACAGTCGACTAACCGAATGTGGGGCAAATGTCAACGTGTTTACAGAGAAATAAAACGATTGTGTTATTAATGACAAGGTGTTGACAGTCGACTAACCGAATGTGGGGCAAATGTCAACGTGTTTACAGAGAAATAAACGATTGTGCGGCTAATGACAAGGTGTTGACAGTCGACTCACCGAATGTGGGGCAAAAGTCAACGTGTTTACAGAGAAATAAACGAATGTGCGGCTAATGACAAGGTGTTGACAGTCGACTAACCGAATGGGGCAAAATTCAACGTGTTTACAGAGAAATAAACGAATGTGCGTCTAATGACAAGGTGTTGACAGTCGACTAACCGAATGTGGGGGCAAATGTCAACGTGTTTACAGAGAAATAAACGATTGTGCGGCTAATGACAAGGTGTTGACAGTCGACTAACCGAATGTGGGGCAAATGTCAACGTGTTTACAGAGAAATAAACGATTGTGCGGCTAATGACAAGGTGTTGACAGTCGACTAACCGACTGTGGGGCAAAAGTCAACGTGTTTACAGAGAAATAAACGATTGTGCGGCTAATGACAAGGTGTTGACAGTCGACTAACCGAATGTGGGGCAAAAGTCAACGTGTTTACAGAGAAATAAACGAATGTGCGGCTAATGACAAGGTGTTGACAGTCGACTAACCGTATGTGGGGCAAAAGTCAACGTGTTTACAGAGAAATAAACGATTGTGCGGCTAATGACAAGGTGTTGACAGTCGGCTAACCGAATTTGGGGCAAAAGTCAACGTATTTACAGTGAAATAAACGATTGTGCGGCTAAAGACAAGGTGTTGACAGTCGACTAACCGAATGTGGGGCAAAAGTCAACGTGTTTACAGAGAAATAAACGAATGTGCGGCTAAAGACAAGGTGTTGACAGTCGACTAACCGAATGTGGGGCAAAAGTCAACGTGTTTACAGAGAAATAAACGAATGTGCGTCTAAAGACAAGGTGTTGACAGTCGACTAACCGAATGTGGGCAAAAGTCAACGTGTTTACAGAGAAATAAACGATTGTGCGGCTAATGACAAGGTGTTGACAGTCGACTAACCGAATGTGGGGCAAAAGTCAACGTGTTTACAGAGAAATAAACGATTGTGCGGCTAAAGACAAGGTGTTGACAGTCGACTAACCGAATGTGGGGCAAAAGTCAACGTGTTTACAGAGAAATAAACGATTGTGCGGCTAAAGACAAGGTGTTGACAGTCGACTAACCGAATGTGGGGCAAAAGTCAACGTGTTTACAGAGAAATAAACGATTGGCGGCTAATGACAAGGTGTTGACAGTCGACTAACCGAATGTGGGGCAAAAGTCAACGTGTTTACAGAGAAATAAACGATTGTGCGGCTAAAGACAAGGTGTTGACAGTCGGCTAACCGAATGTGGGGCAAAAGTCAACGTGTTTACAGAGAAATAAACGATTGTGCGGCTAATGACAAGGTGTTGACAGTCGACTAACCGAATGTGTACAAATAGCAGGAAAACGAATGTACGGTTAAATGCAGATTGTCCATGGAAGTATAAATGGATGGAATGCTAAAGACAAAGTCTTCACGGGGAAATAAACGAATGGGCATCTAAAAAGGTGCTAACGGCTGAATAAACGGAGATGTGAATTAAAACAAAGTATTCACAGAAAAAACAAATGTGCGCCTAATAACAAAATGTTCACGGAGGAATAATTGAATCCACCTCTAAAGACAAAGTCTTAACGGAGAAATGAACAAATATGCGCCTAAGAACAAAATGTTCACGGAGGAATAAATGAATATACCTCTAAAGACAACGTGTCAACATAAGAATAAACAAATGTGCGCCTAATAAGAAAATGTTCACTGCGAAATAAACGAATGTAACTTTAAAGATCATTTGTTAACAGAGAAATAAGCGAATGTGCGCCTAATAGCAAAATGTTCACGGGAGAATAAACAAATATGTCTCTAAAAACTAAATGTTACCAGAGGAATGATCAAATGTGTGCCTAATAACAAAGAGTTCACAGAGGAATAAATGAATGTGTGCCTAATAGTAAAAATGTTTACGGAGGAATAAAGAAATGTGTTCTAAAGTCAAAGTGATATCAGAGGAATAAATAAATGTGCGCCTGATAACAAAATGACAAAGTGTTCACAGAGGAATAAATGAATGTGTGCCTAATAGTAAAAATGTTTACGGAGGAATAAACAAATATGTCTCTAAAGACAAAGTGATATCAGAGGAATAAATAAATGTGCGCCTGATAACAAAATGACAAAAGTAAAGTGTTCACAGAGGAATAAATGAATGTGTGCCTAATAGTAAAAATGTTTACGGAGGAATAAACAACAGGTTCTAAAGTCAAAGTGATATCAGAGGAATAAATAAATAAAGTCTGATAACAAAATGACAAAGTGTTCACAGAGGAATAAATGAATGTGTGCCTAATAGTAAAAATGTTTACGGAGGAATAAACAAATATGTCTCTAAAGACAAAGTGATATCAGAGGAATAAATAAATGTGCGCCTGATAACAAATGACAAAGTGTTCACAGAGGAATAAATGAATGTGTGCCTAATAGTAAAAATGTTTACGGAGGAATAAACAAATATGTCTCTAAAGACAAAGTGATATCAGAGGAATAAATAAATGTGCGCCTGATAACAAAATGACAAAGTGTTCACAGAGGAATAAATGAATGTGTGCCTAATAGTAAAAATGTTTACGGAGGAATAAACAACATGTCTCTAAAGACAAAGTGATATCAGAGGAATAAATAAATGTGCGCCTGATAACAAAATGACAAAGTGTTCACAGAGGAATAAATGAATGTGTGCTCATTAGGTAAAAATGGTTACGGAGGAATAAACAAATGTGTCTCTAAAGACATGATATCAGAGGAATAAATAAATGTGCGCCTGATAACAAAATGACAAAGTGTTCACAGAGGAATAAATGAATGTGTGCCTAATAGTAAAAATGTTTACGGAGGAATAAACAAATGTGTCTCTAAAGTCAAAGTGATATCAGAGGAATAAATAAATGCGCCTGATAACAAAATGACAAAGTGTTCACAGAGGAATAAAATGAATGTGTGCCTAATAGTAAAAATGTTTACGGAGGAATAAACAAATGTGTCTCTAAAGACAAAGTGATATCAGAGGAATAAATAAATGCGCCTGATAACAAAATGACAAAGTGTTCACAGAGGAATAAATGAATGTGTGCCTAATAGTAAAAATGTTTACGGAGGAATGAACAAATGTGTCTCTAAAGACAAAGTGATATCAGAGGAATAAATAAATGTGCGCCTGATAACAAAATGACAAAGTGTTCACAGAGGAATAAATGAATGTGTGCCTAATAGTAAAAATGTTTACGGAGGAATAAACAAATGTGTCTCTAAAGACAAAGTGATATCAGAGGAATAAATAAATGTGCGCCTGATAACAAAAAATGACAAAGTGTTCACAGAGGAATAAATGAATGTGTGCTCATAGTAAAAATGTTTACGGAGGAATAAACAAATGTGTCTCTAAAGACAAAAGTGGATATCAGAGGAATAAATAAATGTGCGCCTGATAACAAAAATGACAAAGAGTTCACAGAGGAATAAATGAATGTGTGCCTAATAGTAAAAATGTTTACGGAGGAATAACAAATGTGTCTCTAAAGACAAAGGATATCAGAGGAATAAATAACGTGCGCCTGATAACAAAATGACAAAGTGTTCACAGAGGAATAAATGAATGTGTGCCTAATAGTAAAAATGTTTACGGAGGAATAAACAAATATGTCTCTAAAGACAAAGTGATATCAGAGGAATAAATAAATGTGCGCCTGATAACAAAATGACAAAGTGTTCACAGAGATGCGGAATAAATGAATGCGTGCCTAATAGTAAAAATGTTTACGGAGGAATAAACAAATATGTCTCTAAAGACAAAGTGATATCAGAGGAATAAATAAATGTGCGCCTGATAACAAAATGACAAATTGTTCACAGAGGAATAAATGAATGTGTGCCTAATAGTAAAAATGTTTACGGAGGAATAAACAAATATGTCTCTAAAGACAAAGTGATATCAGAGGAATAAATAAATGTGCGCCTGATAACAAAATGACAAAGTGTTCACAGAGGAATAAATGAATGTGTGCCTAATAGTAAAAATGTTTACGGAGGAATAAACAATGTGTTCTAAAGTCAAAGTGATATCAGAGGAATAAATAAATGTGCGCCTGATAACAAAATGACAAAGTGTTCACAGAGGAATAAATGAATGTGTGCCTAATAGTAAAAAATGTTTACGGAGGAATAAACAAATGTGTCTCTAAAGTCAAAGTGATATCAGAGGAATAAATAAATGTGCGCCTGATAACAAAATGACAAAGTGTTCACAGAGGAATAAATGAATGTGTGCCTAATAGTAAAAATGTTTACGGAGGAATAAACAAATGTGTCTCTAAAGACAAAGTGATATCAGAGGAATAAATAAATGTGCGCCTGATAACAAAAATGACAAATTGTTCACAGAGGAATAAATGAATGTGTGCCTAATAGTAAAAATGTTTACGGAGGAATAAAAAACAAATGTCTCTAAAGACAAAGGTGATATCAGAGGAATAAATAAATGTGCGCCTGATAACAAAATGACAAAGTGTTCACAGAGGAATAAATGAATGTGTGCCTAATAGTAAAATGTTTACGGAGGAAATAAACAGTCAAAGCCCCTTAAAGTCAAAGTGATATCAGAGGAATAAATAAATGTGCGCCTGATAACAAAATGACAAAGTGTTCACAGAGGAATAAATGAATGTGTGCCTAATAGTAAAAATGTTTACGGAGGAGTAAACAAATATGTCTCTAAAGACAAAGTGATATCAGAGGAATAAATAAATGTGCGCCTGATAACAAAATGACAAAGTGTTCACAGAGGAATAAATGAATGTGTGCCTAATAGTAAAAATGTTTACGGAGGAATAAACAAATGTGTCTCTAAAGACAAAGTGATATCAGAGGAATAAATAAATGTGCGCCTGATAACAAAATGACAAAGTGTTCACAGAGGAATAAATGAATGTGTGCCTAATAGTAAAAAATGTTTACGGAGGAATAAATGAAATATGTTCCTAAAGACAAAGTGATATCAGAGGAATAAATAAATGTGCGCCTGATAACAAAATGACAAATTGTTCACAGAGGAATAAATGAATGTGTGCCTAATAGTAAAAATGTTTACGGAGGAATAAACAAATGTGTCTCTAAAGACAAAGTGATATCAGAGGAATAAATAAATGTGCGCCTGATAACAAAATGACAAAGTGTTCACAGAGTGAATAAATGAATAAAATACAGTAAAAATGTTTACGAGAATAAACAAATGTCTCTAAAGACAAAGTGATATCAGAGGAATAAATAAATGCGCCTGATAACAAAATGACAAAGTGTTCACAGAGGAATAAATGAATGTGTGCCTAATAGTAAAAATGTTTACGGAGGAATAAACAAATGTGTCTCTAAAGACAAAGTGATATCAGAGGAATAAATAAATGTGCGCCTGATAACAAAATGACAAAGTGTTCACAGAGGAATAAATGAATGTTTACAGTAAAAATGTTTACGGAGGAATAAACAAATGTGTCTCTAAAGACAAAGTGATATCAGAGGAATAAATAAATGTGCGCCTGATAACAAAAATGACAAAGTGTTCACAGAGGAATAAATGAATGTGTGCCTAATAGTAAAAAATGTTTACGGAGGAATAAACAAATGTGTCTCTAAAGACAATAAAAGTGATATCAGAGGAATAAATAAATGTGCGCCTGATAACAAAATGACAAAGTGTTCACAGAGGAATAAATGAATGTGTGCCTAATAGTAAAAATGTTTACGGAGTAGAATAAACAAATGTGTCTCTAAAGACAAAGTGATATCAGAGGAATAAATAATGTGCGCCTGATAACAAAATGACAAATTGTTCACAGAGGAATAAATGAATGTGTGCCTAATAGTAAAATGTTTACGGAGGAATAAACAAATGTGTCTCTAAAGACAAAGTGATATCAGAGGAATAAATAAATGTGCGCCTGATAACAACAAATGACAAAGTGTTCACAGAGGAATAAAATGAATGAAAAGCTCACAGTAAAAAATGTTTACGGAGGAATAAACAAATGTGTCTCTAAAGTCAAAGTGATATCAGAGGAATAAATAAATGTGCGCCTGATAACAAAATGACAAAGTGTTCAAAGAGGAATAAATGAATGTGTGCCTAATAGTAAAAATGTTTACGGAGGAATAACAAATGTGTCTCTAAAGTCAAAGCGATATCAGAGGAATAAATGTGCCTGATAACAAAATGACAAATTGTTCACAGAGGAATAAATGAATGTGTGCCTAATAGTAAAAATGTTTACGGAGGAATAAACAAATGTGTCTCTAAAGTCAAAGTGATATCAGAGGAATAAATAAATGTGCGCCTGATAACAAAATGACAAATTGTTCACAGAGGAATAAATGAATGTGTGCCTAATAGTAAAAATGTTTACGGAGGAATAAACAAATGTGTCTCTAAAGACAAAGTGATATCAGAGGAATAAAATAAAATGTGCGCCTGATAACAAAATGACAAAGTGTTCACAGAGGAATAAATGAATGTGTGCCTAAGAAAAAATGTTTACTAGAGGAATAAACAAAATGTCTCTAAAGACAAAGTGATATCAGAGGAATAAAATAACAAAAGGCCTGATAACAAATGACAAAGTGTTCACAGAGGAATAAATGAATGTGTGCCTAATAGTAAAAATGTTTACGGAGGAATAAACAAATATGTCTCTAAAGACAAAGTGATATCAGAGGAATAAATAAACAAAAGCCTGATAACAAAATGACAAATTGTTCACAGAGGAAATAAATGAATGTGTGCCTAATAGTAAAAATGTTTACGGAGGAATAAACAAATGTGTCTCTAAAGACAAAGTGATATCAGAGGAATAAATAAATGTGCGCCTGATATCAAAAAATGACAAAGTGTTCACAGAGGAATAAATGAATGTGTGCCTAATAGTAAAAAATGTTTACGGAGGAATAAAACAAATGTGTCTCTAAAGACAAAGTGATATCAGAGGAATAAATAAATGTGCGCCTGATAACAAAAAATGACAAAAGTGTTCACAGAGGAATAAATGAATGTGTGCCTAATAGTAAAAATGTTTACGGAGGAATAAACAAATATGTCTCTAAAGACAAAGTGATATCAGAGGAATAAATAAATGTGCGCCTGATAACAAAATGACAAATTGTTCACAGAGTGAATAAAATGAATGTGTGCCTAATAGTAAAAATGTTTACGGAGGAATAAACAAATGTGTCTCTAATGACAAAGTGACATCAGATGAATAAATAAATGTGCGCCTGATAACAAAATGACAAAGTGTCTACAGAGGAATAAATGAATGTGTGCCTACAGTAAAAATGTTTACGGAGGAATAAACAAATATGTCTCTAAAGACAAAGTGATATCAGAGGAATAAATAAATGTGCGCCTGATAACAAAATGACAAATTGTTCACAGAGGAACAAATGAATGTGTGCCTAATAGTAAAAATGTTTACGGAGGGAATAAACAAATGTGTCTCTAAAGTCAAAGTGATATCAGAGGAATAAATAAATGTGCGCCTGATAACAAAATGACAAAGTGTTCACAGAGGAATAAATGAATGTGTGCCTAATAGTAAAAATGTTTACGGAGGAATAAACAAATATGTCTCTAAAGACAAAGTGATATCAGAGGAATAAATAAATGTGCGCCTGATAACAAAATGACAAATTGTTCACAGAGGAATAAATGAATGTGTGCCTAATAGTAAAAATGTTTACGGAGGAATAAACAAATGTGTCTCTAAAGACAAAGTGACATCAGAGGAATAAATAAATGTGCGCCTGATAACAAAATGACAAAGAGTTCACAGAAGAATAAATGAATGTGTGCCTAATAGTAAAAATGTTTACGGAGGAATAAACAAATGTGTCTCTAAAGACAAAGTGATATCAGAGGAATAAATAAATGTGCGCCTGATAACAAAATGACAAAGTGTTCACAGAGGAATAAATGAATGTGTGCCTAATAGTAAAAATGTTTACGGAGGAATAAACAAATGTGTCTCTAAAGACAAAGTGATATCAGAGGAATAAATAAATGTGCGCCTGATAACAAAATGACAAAGTGTTCACAGAAGAATAAATGAATGTGTGCCTAATAGTAAAAATGTTTACGGAGGAATAAACAAATGTGTCTCTAAAGACAAAGTGATATCAGAGGAATAAATAAATGTGCGCCTGATAACAAAATGACAAAGTGTTCACAGAGGAATAAATGAATGTGTGCCTAATAGTAAAAATGTTTACGGAGGAATAAACAAATGTGTCTCTAAAGTCAAAGTGATATCAGAGGAATAAATAAATGTGCGCCTGATAACAAAATGACAAAGTGTTCACAGAGGAATAAATGAATGTGTGCCTAATAGTAAAAATGTTTACGGAGGAATAAACAAATGTGTCTCTAAAGACAAAGTGATATCAGAGGAATAAATAAATGTGCGCCTGATAACAAAATGACAAAGAGTTCACAGAAGAATAAATGAATGTGTGCCTAATAGTAAAAATGTTTACGGAGGAATAAACAAATGTGTCTCTAAAGACAAAGTGATATCAGAGGAATAAATAAATGTGCGCCTGATAACAAAATGACAAAGTGTTCACAGAGGAATAAATGAATGTGTGCCTAATAGTAAAAATGTTTACGGAGGAATAAACAAATATGTCTCTAAAGACAAAGTGATATCAGAGGAATAAATAAATGTGCGCCTGATAACAAAATGACAAAGAGTTCACAGAGGAATAAATGAATGTGTGCCTAATAGTAAAAATGTTTACGGAGGAATAAACAAATGTGTCTCTAAAGACAAAGTGACATCAGAGGAATAAATAAATGTGCGCCTGATAACAAAATGACAAAGAGTTCACAGAAGAATAAATGAATGTGTGCCTAATAGTAAAAATGTTTACGGAGGAATAAACAAATGTGTCTCTAAAGACAAAGTGATATCAGAGGAATAAATAAATGTGCGCCTGATAACAAAATGACAAAGTGTTCACAGAGGAATAAATGAATGTGTGCCTAATAGTAAAAATGTTTACGGAGGAATAAACAAATGTGTCTCTAAAGACAAAGTGATATCAGAGGAATAAATAAATGTGCGCCTGATAACAAAATGACAAAGTGTTCACAGAGGAATAAATGAATGTGTGCCTAATAGTAAAAATGTTTACGGAGGAATAAACAAATATGTCTCTAAAGACAAAATGATATCAGAGGAATAAATAAATGTGCGCCTGATAACAAAATGACAAAGAGTTCACAGAGGAATAAATGAATGTGTGCCTAATAGTAAAAATGTTTACGGAGGAATAAACAAATGTGTCTCTAAAGACAAAGTGATATCAGAGGAATAAATAAATGTGCGCCTGATAACAAAATGACAAAGTGTTCACAGAGGAATAAATGAATGTGTGCCTAATAGTAAAAATGTTTACGGAGGAATAAACAAATGTGTCTCTAAAGACAAAGTGATATCAGAGGAATAAATAAATGTGCGCCTGATAACAAAATGACAAAGTGTTCACAGAGGAATAAATGAATGTGTGCCTAATAGTAAAAATGTTTACGGAGGAATAAACAAATGTGTCTCTAATGACAAAGTGACATCAGATGAATAAATAAATGTGCGCCTGATAACAAAATGACAAAGTGTTCACAGAGGAATAAATGAATGTGTGCCTAATAGTAAAAATGTTTACGGAGGAATAAACAAATGTGTCTCTAAAGACAAAGTGATATCAGAGGAATAAATAAATGTGCGCCTGATAACAAAATGACAAAGTGTTCACAGAGGAATAAATGAATGTGTGCCTAATAGTAAAAATGTTTACGGAGGAATAAACAAATGTGTCTCTAAAGACAAAGTGATATCAGAGGAATAAATAAATGTGCGCCTGATAACAAAATGACAAAGTGTTCACAGAGGAATAAATGAATGTGTGCCTAATAGTAAAAATGTTTACGGAGGAATAAACAAATGTGTCTCTAAAGACAAAGTGATATCAGAGGAATAAATAAATGTGCGCCTGATAACAAAATGACAAAGTGTTCACAGAGGAATAAATGAATGTGTGCCTAATAGTAAAAATGTTTACGGAGGAATAAACAAATGTGTCTCTAAAGACAAAGTGATATCAGAGGAATAAATAAATGTGCGCCTGCTAACAAAATGACAAAGAGTTCACAGAGGAATAAATGAATGTGTGCCTAATAGTAAAAATGTTTACGGAGGAATAAACAAATGTGTCTCTAAAGACAAAGTGATATCAGAGAATAAATAAATGTGCGCCTGATAACAAAATGACAAAGTGTTCACAGAGGAATAAATGAATGTGTGCCTAATAGCAAAAATGTTTACGGAGGAATAAACAAATGTGTCTCTAAAGACAAAAAGTGATATCAGAGGAATAAATAAATGTGCGCCTGATAACAAAATGACAAATTGTTCACAGAGGAATAAATGAATGTGTGCCTAATAGTAAAAATGTTTACGGAGGAATAAACAAATGTGTCTCTAAAGACAAAGTGATATCAGAGGAATAAATAAATGTGCGCCTGATAACAAAATGACAAATTGTTCACAGAGGAATAAATGAATGTGTGCCTAATAGTAAAAATGTTTACGGAGGAATAAACAAATGTGTCTCTAAAGACAAAGTGATATCAGAGGAATAAATAAATATGTGCGCCTGATAACAAAATGACAAAGTGTTCACAGAGGAATAAATGAATGTGTGCCTAATAGTAAAAATGTTTACGGAGGAATAAACAAATGTGTCTCTAAAGACAAAGTGATATCAGAGGAATAAATAAATGTGCGCCTGATAACAAAATGACAAAGTGTTCACAGAGAATAAATGAATGTGTGCCTAATAGTAAAAATGTTTACGGAGGAATAAACAAATGTGTCTCTAAAGACAAAGTGATATCAGAGGAATAAATAAATATTGCGCCTGATAACAAAATGACAAAAGTGTTCACAGAGGAATAAATGAATGTGTGCCTAATAGCAAAAATGTTTACGGAGGAATAAACAAATATGTCTCTAAAGACAAAGTGATATCAGAGGAATAAATAAATGTGCGCCTGATAACAAAATGACAAAGTGTTCACAGAGGAATAAATGAATGTGTGCCTAATAGTAAAAATGTTTACGGAGGAATAAACAAATGTGTCTCTAAAGACAAAGTGATATCAGAGGAATAAATAAATGTGCGCCTGATAACAAAATGACAAATTGTTCACAGAGGAATAAATGAATGTGTGCCTAATAGTAAAAATGTTTACGGAGGAATAAACAAATGTGTCTCTAAAGACAAAGTGATATCAGAGGAATAAATAAATGTGCGCCTGATAACAAAATGACAAAGTGTTCACAGAGGAATAAATGAATGTGTGCCTAATAGTAAAAATGTTTACGGAGGAATAAACAAATGTGTCTCTAAAGACAAAGGGGATCAGAGGAATAAATAAATGTGCGCCTGATAACAAAATGACAAAGTGTTCACAGAGGAATAAATGAATGTGTGCCTAATAGTAAAAATGTTTACGGAGGAATAAACAAATGTGTCTCTAAAGATAAAGTGATATCAGAGGAATAAATAAATGTGCGCCTGATAACAAAATGACAAAGTGTTCACAGAGAATAAATGAATGTGTGCCTAATAGCAAAAATGTTTACGGAAGAATAAACAAATATGTCTCTAAAGACAAAGTGATATCAGAGGAATAAATAAATGTGCGCCTGATAACAAAATGACAAAGTGTTCACAGAGGAATAAATGAATGTGTGCCTAATAGTAAAAATGTTTACGGAGGAATAAACAAATGTGTCTCTAAAGACAAAGTGATATCAGAGGAATAAATAAATGTGCGCCTGATAACAAAATGACAAATTGTTCACAGAGAAATAAATGAATGTGTGCCTAATAGTAAAAATGTTTACGGAGGAATAAACAAATGTGTCTCTAAAGACAAAGTGATATCAGAGGAATAAATAAATGTGCGCCTGATAACAAAATGACAAAGTGTTCACAGAGGAATAAATGAATGTGTGCCTAATAGTAAAAATGTTTACAGAGAATAAACAAATGTGTCTCTAAAGACAAAGTGATATCAGAGGAATAAACAAATATTGCACGCCTGATAACAAAATGACAAAGTGTTCACAGAGGAATAAATGAATGTGTGCCTAATAGTAAAAATATTTACAGAGGAATAAACAAATGTGTCTCTAAAGACAAAGTGATATCAAAGAGGAATAAATAAATGTGCGCCTGATAACAAAATGACAAAGTGTTCACAGAGGAATAAATGAATGTGTGCTAATAGTAAAAATGTTTACGGAGGAATAAACAAATGTGTCTCTAAAGACAAAGTGACATCAGAGAATAAATAAATGTGCGCCTGATAACAAAATGACAAAGAGTTCACAGAAGAATAAATGAATGTGTGCCTAATAGTAAAAATGTTTACGGAGGAATAAACAAATGTGTCTCTAAAGACAAAGTGATATCAGAGGAATAAATAAATGTGCGCCTGATAACAAAATGACAAAGTGTTCACAGAGAATAAATGAATGTGTGCTAATAGTAAAAATGTTTACAGAGGAATAAACAAATGTGTAAAGACAAAGTGATATCAGAGGAATAAATAAATGTGCGCTGATAACAAAATGACAAAGTGTTCACAGAGGAATAAATGAATGTGTGCCTAATAGTAAAAATGTTTGCAAGAGAATAAACAAATGTGTCTCTAAAGACAAAAGTGATATCAGAGGAATAAATAAATGTGCCCTGATAACAAAATGACAAAGAGTTCACAGAAGAATAAATGAATATTGCTAATAGTAAAAATGTTTACGGAGGAATAAACAAATGTGTCTCTAAAGACAAAGTGATATCAGAGGAATAAATAAATGTGCGCCTGATAACAAAATGACAAAGAGTTCACAGAAGAATAAATGAATGTGTGCCTAATAGTAAATGTTTACGGAGGAATAAACAAATATGTCTCTAAAGACAAAGTGATATCAGAGGAATAAATAAATGTGCGCCTGATAACAAAATGACAAAGTGTTCACAGAGGAATAAATGAATGTGTGCCTAATAGTAAAAATGTTTACGGAGGAATAAACAAATGTGTCTCTAAAGACAAAGTGATATCAGAAGGAATAAATAAATGTGCGCCTGATAACAAAATGACAAAGTGTTCACAGAGGAATAAACGTAGTTTCAGATAAAGACAATGTGTTTACCGAATAATAAACGGAGCCTAAAGAGAATGTGCCCACTGGAATGAAGGAAGGTTTGGCTGATGTCAAATTTTTCACATTTTTCTTACTCCGCTCCTCTTCTTCATGGAACTACAATATATTAACCGAAACTGAAACATCTCCCTTTCCCTTTTTTTATTTATCAACGAACATATTTGTGTATGAGCATCGCGTTGAGTGGCTTAAGTACTCAAATATTACTGATGTTGCTCGCATTTAGGCATACATTTTTTTCCTTTCTTAATGACTTAATTTTATCGTTCATTTAAACAAAGGTTTCAGTAATAAATCTCAACAACATGCTTTTTTAACTTCTCTTCCACCTCTTTTTGAGCTTTACAACATTGGTCTCTTGGCAACTCGTATCGATCTGTAGTATCGGCTGAAATTTTGTTTCAGTCATTTATTAGACCAGCGGTCGGCAACCCCCGGCCCGCGGGACACATCCGGCCCTCGGCTGAATTTTGTCCGGCCCGCTATCTTACTCAGGACACGGTATAAATATAGGTCAACTCTACCAAAGTGACAGTTAATAGTCTGAATATATTGCGTCAAAATTTTCAAAAATATTTCTTCTCACCTGGAGAATGTGTTTTACTTTTATTTTTTATTTGTATGGACCGCCAAAAATAGCGTACGGCCTCACTTTCACTTTTTCTGTGAAATTGCTTTCGTGATTGTTTAAATTCAATTGTTTAAATGAATATAAAATAGTGTTTTCAACCGATTGTAATGGATTTTTTTCCATACTGATTTATGATACATTTATTTTTAAGATGTAATATTTTTTAACAAAATTCCTGTCAGATATTAAATTATATTGAATCCTTGCTTTCTTCAAACACATAGAAAATTTATTTACATATTTAATAACATGGTTCTTCTCCATGACACTGGGGCCATAGCTGTTTGGCCCTCACTCCTCAAAACATTGCCGATCCCTGTATTAGACAATGCCTATTCGTAAGACGTCTTTCCGTTACCAGCATTACGTTTGGAATTCTACAGAAGACGAAAATCTTAAAACGTCTGCTAAGCATCTAAATACGATC
Source organism: Ascarosepion bandense (assembly GCA_037127315.1). Lineage (NCBI taxonomy): Eukaryota > Metazoa > Mollusca > Cephalopoda > Sepiida > Sepiidae > Ascarosepion > Ascarosepion bandense. The sequence goes on along the minus strand of JBBBDQ010001014.1, from coordinate 2,858,802 downwards.
AGAACACTTGACTCTGTATGAAAAGTTTACAATATTAACGATGTTCAGAAAATCAATTCACGCCGTTGTTAAGGGGCTGAAATTTTCAGTATAATCTATTAGAAGGATTGGGCATTAAAAACTTAGGTACAAGTTTTATGTAAAGCGATGGGGCGATTTTCTATTAACAAAGACAAAGATAACCGTTTGATCCGAGAAAAAGCGCTTGCTGAGAAAGTTGAAAAATCAAACCTTTGCATTTTCTCTTATGTGGAAAACGTTTATACGAATAAACGTCCAATCAAATGAATGACTAATCGTTACGACACAATAGCTCGCACTATTACCGCATTTCACTGGTCATAATCTTCAATATCATCTGACTCCACGCATTATTTCGCGCAGAAATATATTTACATTGAGAAGGTAGTAAGAAACAGCAAAAAACAGCAAAAATCTGCACGCTAGCTAAGAAGAAAATAAATATCGTTTTGAAATAAAAAATTGAAAAGTTAAAGAATGCGGACACCGGGTGACGAGCCTAATTTGTGTTGAGACAGTTGGTTCCAGATATGGAGACAGAAATTTATTTTTAGTAAAATTCTTTTGATAAAACAGTGTAGCCAAAGTCAGATAATAAAAAACTCAGAATTGTTTTTTCAAGTAATATGCCTGAAAAAAATCTGCAAGCTAGCTAAGAAGAAAATAAATATCGTTTTGAAAAAAAAAAATTTGAAAAGTTAAAGAATGCGGACACAGGGTGACGAGCCTAATTTGTGTTGAGACAGTTGGTTCCAGATATGGAGACATAAATTTATTTTTAGTAAAATTCTTTTGATAAAACAGTGCAGCCAAAGTCAGATAATAAAAAACTCAGAATTGTTTTTTCAAGCAATATGCCTGAAACATGATCGGAAAACAACTGAGGTAGGAGTCAGTCAGCAGTTGTGATAGGAAAAGAGACCGAGAGAGACACAGAGAGAACGGCGGAGGAGCGTGAACTCAGGCTGCTCACTTCTATGCATGTGTGTTAACCCTCCGACCAGATCAATACCCACTTTATGCCAAATTACAGAAGAACAAATAAAAATGTATATGTTTGTTTATATTGCGTATGTCCGTCATTTGAGGAAAATATCGTCAAAATTTTGGCTGCTGCTTCATCTTCCCCGTCGAATTAATATGTTGGCATACAACAATATTGCCTGATATGTATTGGGTAGTCAGGAAATTCCATGCCAATTTTTAAGGGAAATTAAAACAAAAAACAATATTATGCCATTAAATATTTATTCAACCAAATATGTACCATTTTGTTGCTCCAACTTTCTCCATTTTTCCTTCAACTTAAAGATTTCAGAACTTTGGAAATTTCTCTGAAAAAAAAAACAAAAAAACTCATTTATGTGTTTTTTTTATGTCCTCCAATTACTTAAAATTTTTAAAATTCAAATTATTTTGCAAGGACCTGAAAAAATAAAAATCCGAAGGAGCAATGTCTGGCGAATATAACTAGTAGAGTAACACATCCCAGCCAGCTGCAACAGTATTTGCCGGGTCGCCAGTGAAACGTGAGGTCTGATAAAAAACAACATCATTCCAGTATTTACATTATTCGGACTATTGTCCTCATCTTTGTTGCCATTTGTACGACATTTCGGCCGTTTTACACTCCGGCCTTCTTCGGATGCTAGTAATTTTGAAGCGAACTCTTTAATACAATCACTGGGATATATCATCCTCATTCCTTGCATAGTAATGACGTACGGCCCAGCGGATATAAACGTTGGTTAGTTCCTGTAACTTGACCAAAAATATTGTGAGTTGAATAACAGGCTACAGTAGTGATGAACAAGTAACTTGCAGGGTTAGAGGGAGATAACACATGGCTTCCAATCAAGGCAATACTACAAAAGGAATGAAAAGGATAAACCCCAGTGATTATAAGAAACGGTGCGGTCCGAAATTCCTAGAACCTGAAGAAGGCCGGATCGTAAAACGGCCGAAGAGTCGTACAAATTGCAACAAAGATGAGGACAATAGTCCAAAAAATGTAAATACTGAAAATACTACCTCATCTCTTAATTATAGACAAACGTCTTTTCTTTTTGTTTTTCAATTCTGGGCGTTTTTTTCTGATTATTTCCCTTTAATTAGTATAGTTGTGAGCATTACTTTCAGACTAAATTGACAGGTTACTTGGCAAAAGCTCATAGTACAGAATTCTTTTCCAATCATACCAGATGCACAGCATGAGATTCTTAGGATAATGACCTTCTTTTGGAGCTGGCTAATGTTGGCACATGTCGCTTACTCCAGGATCCTTTACGCTAAACATTGTTGTAAACGATCCATTTCTCATGACCCGTCACAATTTGCTTTAAAAAATGTGAATGTTCATTTTGTTTATGCAGAAAACCATAGATTGTAGATAGAAATGCGATTTCGTTCAAATAATTTTTGCCCACGCATCGTAGCGATTTAAGAAACGAAGCTTCACTAATTGCTCATAGATGGTACATTTTGATGAATTTAGTGCTTCTGGAAATTGTCGCGTTGTGTAATGCGGGTTATTATCAGTCTATGTTTTGATTTAGTCATCATCTGTAGTGGTTGAGGACTGTCTGAGCGTTCTTCATTAATAAAGCAACACTCAACACCTCTAAAGTTACCGAACCACTTCCGTACAGTTCTGTTAGGTAAAGCCCGTTCACCGTACACAGCATATATCATTTAATCTCGTCTTTTTTTTTGCTTTCGAGTTAGATTGTCTTTACGGTAAAAATTCGCAGTTAGTGCACCTTATATTTTTCGAGTTTCGTCGTGATGTAAAATTGACATGAATGAAATAATTATAAACTTTCTTTCTCAGGGGATAGTCATAAGAGTGCTCTAATCGGAAATGTAAGTATATTATATCTGTTGATTAATTTGATGTGTTGGCATGAACTTTCCGAACAACCCAATATATATATATATATATATATATATATTGGATTGTGTTGGAAAGTTCAACAACCCACTATATATATATATATATATATATATATATATATATATATATATATTGGGTTTTTCGGAAAGTTCATGACAAAACGTCAAATTTATATATAAAATAGGCATTGAAATCAACACACAGACGCGACAATCTGTTTCATGCTAAATGCAATCACTAGACCATGTGTGTTGCTTTCTTCTCGACTTTTTATATATGCTGGTCAGTGAAGCGTTGTGAGTAGTCTATTGCATGGTGAGTAATCTATCGTTTTTTAAGAGCTATTTTTTTATTTGTTTATTATTTTCTTAGTTTGTATACTTATTTACTTTGAATAATTTATTTTACTTGCTTTTGTTTATTTATTTGTTTATTTATTTTTATTTAACCTTGTTCGTTTTCTGTTTTTGAGTTTTAAGTAGCGCAGTAAAAATGTGCTTTCGTGTCTGCACTTTGAGATGAGTTCTGTTTGTTTTTCTATATTTCTGAGATGATGTAGTATGTACAGTATTTACATTATTCGGACTATAGTCCTCAACGTTGTTGCCATTTGTACAACGTTTAGGCCGTTATACGCTCCAGCCTTCTTCGGGTACTATGAATTTCGAACAGAACCCTTTATTAGAATCACTGGGGCATATCATCTCCATTTCTTTTTTAGGGCCTCTTCTGGTAGTCATGGGGAATGAACTAATTTTTAAATATAGACAAAAAAATAGGTATAGGATTCCATAACAAAATAGAAGTTAAACTTAAAAGTTTGATTTGGAAAAAAAATCAAGAATTTCCTGTTAAAGACTTTATACCCTTAAGTTTTTTATCATTATTGTTATCATGTGTACTTTACTATTATTGTTTTTATTATTATTATTATTATTTTTATATCTTTATTTTTACTTATATTTTTTATATAATAGCATCATTTTAATGTAAGAGTATTTTATATAAGTTTTATGAATTTTTTCGTAATTTCTATCAATTATTGTTATACTTTGTCTTTATTATTAGTATCTGTAAAATTATTATTATCATTACTTTAAGGTTTTTAAATATTAGTTTCTTTACTATAATGTTATTATTACTACCAATAAGTTTTATGTAATAATATAATACTATCATTATTACGGTTAGAATTAATAAGAAAAACTAACAATTCATTTTTTCTAGCGAAAAATTCAACCCCTAATTTAAATTTTTAATGTCATGCATCTAAAAATAGACAACTAAAAATCCAAGTCAATGTATACTGACTTCCATAAGTACTGTCATTGTGAAACTAGACGAAGGCCGTCTTGTCATCTAGATATAATATTCACGCTAATATCTAACATTGTTAAGGTAGCCTTCTCTCTCCTATTTTTTCTTTGCTATTTCTTTTTCTTTTTTCTTCTTTCTTTTTACTTGACTTTTTTCATTATAATTTTAACCCATTCATAGTTGAATGAATTTGGTCTGAGGAGCAGTCTTTAAAGGAGCCGCGAAATACAATATTACCAATGGGTTTATAAAAACATCCAACTTATGTTCATTATTATAATACTCTGTTAAATCTTAACATTGATTTCTCATTGAATTTAATCTTCTGTGGAATTCACCTTATCAAGTACCAATGATTCTACTTGATAGATAGATAGATAGATAGATAGATAGATAGATAGATAGATAGATAGATAGAAAGAAAATGGAAAAAGAAGGTTGAAAACAGTCGCGCCTAATAAATATAGACAACAAAAACTGCTCAGTGCAAAATTTTAATTTGAATATGTATGGCAAAGTTATTTAAGAACAGACTAAAACGCCAAACTCGCAACCCAGGTTTTCGACGCGAGGTTTTCTCGGGCAAGTAGAAAAAACGACATTTTAGCTTTTTCTTATATATATTTTAGCTTTTTTTTTTTTTATATATTTTAGCTTTTTTTATATATATATATTTTAGCTTTTTCTTATATATATTTTCTTGTTTCTGATGAAGGACCGAGGGCGGTCTGAAATATAAAATACAACAATAAAAATAAACATTAAATTCTCCTGCTACTAAAATGTTCAGAGTTGCACGGGCAACGCCGGGCTATGATGCTAGTTTACATTAAAGAGACCTATTAATCACTGTATTATCCGCAATACTTGACTAGATTCAGTATTACTTCGAAAGCGATAACTGAAGGGGCGTATCGTGACGCCACTTTAAGCTTATGAATTATTGTTCTTGATAACAAGGACTTAGATTAAATAATTTCGTTTTCTTTCGAATATTCTTCGTTTTGTTATATATTTTACTCTTATGTCTGATAAAACTGGCTTTTTTCTCCTTGGCCTAATCACAATTCCAACATGATTTTTTGTGTGCAGTTCTTCCAAAAGCAGTGATAAATGTCCGACACTTCGCCAGGGTGTGCGAATAAGGGTATTTTTCTAACTCGTGTGGAAGGCACCTGAAATCTGTTATAAATTATTAGGTGGTTTGTTTGCAGAATGAAAAACCTTTACTACGTGAGAAGTGTTTCAAGGCTCAAAGTAACACATTAATTATGCCTCGCTATCGCAGCACCTCTCAGTTTAAGCATTCCATCAGATGACGAGACCTCGCTTTTCACCCGATAACTTATTTGCTATCAATTGCAAGCGATGACATTTTTATTTCATAAATTTTCTCCTTGCAAAAAAAAGGGATTTTGTTTCAATATCATTTCAGTATTAACTATCAAATTTGATTAATGCATTAAAAGCGACATAACTAAAGAAATTCAGCGACAGTAGTTGACAAAACTAAAAGCAACACAATATGGAAGAATAAGGTAACCGGTTATCGCTCTATACTAATCAGAACTCAATTTTACATAAAATATAGTTCATATAATTAAACATAGACAGTAGGACCAAGAGAAATTCTTCAATGATTGTCATACGTGATATTTATTTAACCCATAACCGGAAGGAAGAGATGGATTAATACCTTTCCTAAGGGTATTTGCGCGAAAGTGAATGCAATGTATTATATTGTTAAGTATTAATTAGTGGGGGATCAGTTTATTACTTCATAACAATATAAAACCGATCCCCCACTTTATGCCCAGTAGAAGTCCTAATCATGTTTTTAACTATTATATTCAGTCAGTTAAGTGCCATACGTGATACACACTTTGGCGATCATGTCTCGAAACAAACATGACTGACTGGGCAGAAGATTATCCCGCAGTTGGTTGCCATTGATTTATGCGGTAGACTGGTTGCCAGCCAAGTCTATATAATCCAATCTATCCTGCCATTTAGTCCATAGCTGGAGTGAGAAGAGATGAATTATAATATATCATTATATTAATAAGTAGTAATTAATGGGGCATCAGTTCATTACTTCATGACAATATAAATCCAATCCCCTACTTTATGCCCAGTAGAAAATTTAATTGTTTTCAACTATTATATTCATTCCGTCAGTTAAGTGCCATACGTGATACCCGCTTGGGTGATCATGTCTGACTGGTCATAAGATTATCCCGCAGTAGGTTGCCATTGCTTTCTGCGGTAGACTGGTTGACAGCCAAGGCTATACTATCCAATCTGTCTTATTATTTAACCTATAACTGGAGGGAAGAAATGGATTAATACCTTCCACAAGGGTATTTGTGCGTAAGTGAATGCAACATTTTCAACTAGAATTCGAACTCGGCTCCCCGATTTTTCGTTCGGAGTCGATATCCACTGCAGCACAACGCATATCCCATATAGTACTGATAGTAATGGGCAAAAAAAATTAAAAAAATCAATGGAGAAAAGCATAAAAATATTCTAGGTTCTTAGTTAGATTTCGATCGACAAAACACGAACATTGTGCAAATTTTTCTGTATTCCGTGTCCCATCAGGTGCAGAAATTCAGACAATTTCAGAAATTTAAATTTCTGCAACTGTTTGATTTTAGTTTCCCCAAATTCCAATTGACATTTTGACTCGTTTTACTGATCACCACGCATTCATTTTTCTTGTAGTTGATATGTAGTTTTTTCTTTCCGCTTCCTTTAACTACTTCCTGTGGAAGATCTTGTGGTTTCTTTCCTGTATATGTCATCAGCACCTTATCATCTGCGTATCTTATATTTTTCAGGTTGCGGCCGCCAATGACAAATCCTGGCAGGACTTCTAGAGCTCTCAGAATTATCTCACTGTATAGGTTGAATAGATCCGGTGAGAAGACGCATCCTTGAAATGGACGGTTCTAAAGACTACATAAAGTAGTAGTGATGATACCCCGAGGAGTACCTCGGAAGTCAGTCGAGGAATGAAGCCGAGTGATCGAGTCAGTCGGGCATTTCCGATATTGGATCGGAAGTGTTCTATTTGTCAAACTCTTACGTCTCACGACAATCAGTCAGTCAGTTAAGTGCCATACTTGATACACGATTGGGCGATCATGTCTCGAAAGAGACATGCCTGACTGGGCAGAAGATTATCCCGCAGTAGGTTGCCATTGCTTTCTGCGGTAGACTGGTTGCCGACCAAGGCTCTAGAATCCAATCTGTCCTGCTATTTAACCCATAACTGGAAGGAAGAGACGAATTAATACCTATCCCAAGGGTATTTGTGCGTAAGTGAATACAATGGATTCAACTGGAGTTCGAACTCGACTCCCTGGCTTCTCGTTCCGAGCCGATATCCACTGCACCACAACCGCACATCTCTCTACTAAACCCTTGTTCTGTATTCGACTAACCACATCTTTTGTAAATACTTTTCTTCCTGGTAACACACCTACTTTATACTATTACGTCGTTTGTATTTATTTCACACGAATTCTGTACATGCAACATAACACATTCTTCCTATTTTTGTGTATAAACTGGATAAAAATATTAGAAAAGAAAAATTAACGGGCATGGATAAAATATTGACTCTACTGTGTCTGTATTTTGGAGTAGTTTTCGCACTGAAAGTTATAATGTTCTGTGTCGCTTACTAATCAACTTAACGCACCCATAATGTTAGGAACTTGGTAATTTTCCACTGTAAGCTGACTCCTTAGTATTCGGCTAACTGCCGACTAATATCAACTGCCTGAGTTCAACTATGTCCAAACTGGAACTAACTAATAGTTCTACTGAACTCTAATAGAACTCTAAAGAACTCTCTAGTACTTCTAAGAACTCCTAAGAACTTTCCAAAAACTTCCCGAGTTAATTTCCCGTCAACTCTTATTAATATAGGAGGGGGAGTCCATTATCTGAAGAATAAGTGTGTCTCACCATAAGAGTCCAGAGACGGTTTACTCTAATTTCTAAAAAAATATTATACTTTGCGTAAGGATGGCTGCCTTGATTTAATATAAATGGTCTCGAGCACTTTCAGGTGAAAGATGGAACGCGATCCGCTCAAGACTAAGAATATCCCCTCCTCCATGAAGGGCTGACCCACATTCCTAATATTAAATAAAGTAATCTGAGATTGCTAACCTGAATGTAACGGAAAAAATTATGCAGTTTTTCTAATCAACCATTTCTGATGCTCCTAACTCATTTTGGCAATTCTGTTTTCTGGAAGTTGTGTGGTCCTACCTCTGTAGTGAGCATCGCACTAACACTTAAACTGGGGTTACAGAACTTGTTCGAAATCTATGTGGGCAAACATCATGATTTTTTTAATCATTTCACCCCAAGCAAGGCAGTAAAGTCACTCGGACGCAGGAGGTTACTGAGTGTATAAAATATCAGAAATACTACTGTTAAAGAGAAAGAAAACTAAAACTAAGAATTACAAAGACAGATTGTAATTGTGACATTGCATTGACATTTTTAAAGGTCAAAGTTGACTGTTCTCTTATTTAACCTGTAGATAGTGAATGAACAGACAAATTCATACCTTTCCCAAGGTTATTTGTGCGTAAGTTAATACTATAGCACGACCCCTGTTTGAGTTTAACCAACCTTTCTGAGCTTCGGTCGATCCGCCCACGCTGTGTTGTTGACCTCCTATTCGCCAAAGCATGTTTGCTTGTTATCACTTGATGAGGCTTGTTCCGACATGCCAGGGATTGGCATATACAATAAAAAACAGATTTTTGGATTAGGGTTGACTCATTATTTCATTTGTTTCTTACGGTTGGTCAAACGTTTGCAGGTTCTTTAAAGCAAAAAAAATATTTTTAGACCGTAAGAATTATTTTTGCGATTATAACAAGTCTTTACCGACACGAGCCCTAGTAATCATCCTGTAGCTAGGGATAACGAAATGGATCCAAAGTATTCGCGCATAAATGAATATAAATTACTCGACTGGAATTGCAAGTATGCTCTATTATCCATAATTCCGTTCCATTATTCATTACACTGCCCACACGTCCACGCTTACAGCGGCTGGTATTCAAGCAAACAGATTCAACGTTGCTTAAATTTAGTGATCGTATGACAACCGGTGTTTCAATTGATATAGCTGTAAGTCATACCAACCGAATATCCAAGCTTGCAATCCCGGGAATTTGCATGTGGCCACATGTCTACGTGGTGATCAACCTCAACGTTGTTTACCTTCGCTGATCGTATGAGAAATTGATATAGCCGTAAGCCATACCACCCGAATATCCAAGCTTGCAGCACCAGGCATTTACAAGTGGCCACACGTCTACGTAGTGATCAGCCTCAACGTGGTTTTCCTTTCGGTGATCATATGACAACTTGATATAGGCGTAAACCATATCATCTGTTTATTTAGGCTTGCAGTAACAGTTACTCTGAAGCGGTCACCATCCAGATACCGAACACACTCGACTTTGCTTAACTCATTTTTGTCAGACGATAATTTCCATTACAGTTTATGAAACGTTATGGTTAATAACATTCTTCATAGTTGTTCTAAGTTTATCTTAGACGTGATATAAAGGTGAAAGTATGGGACCAAGTGAGGACTAAACTCACTAATTAGTCGTATTTTGAATTCCGATATCGTCCGTTCTGTAGCTTTGATTATTCTTGCTTAACCATTTGCGTCGCTCACCATTTGGCCATTCTTTATTTTTAGCAATAAACACACAAATCAAACCACTAGTTATGTAACAGTTTTTAATGCTTAAAGTACCCAATGTTCCCAAGCAGCCCCCATCTAATTAATAGTTAGGCTCAAATTTGCTTACCTGAGTTGATCTAACATGAACCGGTGTTTTCATATATAAAATATGGTAAAATAGTAAGCGCATCTAGAGATGATATAATTAATGGTTAGCATCTAGAAAGAAGAAATCGGCGAACAGAGTTCCAGTTCCAGTCGAGTTTATTATATTCTTTTTAGTACAAATACCCTTAATAAAATTTTCTGTACTGTAACAAAGAGATCATTTTGAAGTGGACTAAGCCCCAAATCTCTTAGTAAGATTTTTGGTTAATATTAAATAACTGCATACTTTTGAAAATTATCATGTTTTAATTTGATAGAGTGTGGCATAGTTGCAATATCTGTTTAAGTATTTGAGGCGAATCGGTGTTTGGCGGGCCCAGTCGTTGTTCCCTTAAGGGCCGTATCAATAATGTCAGGCGTTAGTCTGAACGGTTGTCTTCCATTCAACATATCGTTATATAGCAATATACAACAAACACGCATATATATAAAAATATAAGTTATATTTTTATTAATGACGATGAACCGTGTAGCCTAGGGAACAGAGAGCGAGAGAGCGCGCTTCTAATGGGTTGACGGGTTGACGGGAGTGTCTTTCTTCACCGGCCGATCTCTGTCTACTGTCTGGCTCTCTGTCTGTCTGGTCTGTCTGGCTCTCTGTCTGGTGAAATCCGTGCGCCGAGGTCTTTTTATAATCTCCAAACCGGGACTTCCGGCTTTGCCTCGCCCACGCACGCCCACGTAATTCTCAGAGACACCTGTTCTCTTTGCCTCTTGTAGCCATTTCCGCTACTGCCGGAAATAAGGTCAAACAAACATCCGTTCCTTTCAACGACCGGAAACGCCCCCGCTTGCATCAGCTTCCTCGGGTGGGCCCAGATTGTTATATTACAATATCAAAGTGGCACTGAAAGACTTTTCAGTAGGAATTATATTTGTTGTAGTTTGTGTTATGTGTATTTGTTACTTTTATCACTAGTAAGGGAATATTTCCGACTACTTGTCAGTGACAGTGTAAAAAAATAGAATGGAATGGGCCATATTCTACGATTTAAAAATTACAACTGATCAGTTTTGGAATAAAAAACGTCTTCACATTAATTACTGATTTGTTAACTCACGGGGCAATGCAAAACCATCCTACTTTGTTTTTCTTGTTTTGTTTTTTTTTGTTGTTGTTTTTTTTTCGGGTCATGTGGCCGTGAACAGACTTTATCAAATACAAGTTGTGATGGGTAAATTGTCGCCATTTTATATTTTTAATTTCGCGCATGCGCATTGTTTGTTCTTCATTATGTCGACTGCACAGTATAGTAGGGTCAGTTGGACACCGTCTGTGAGAAAAATTGCACCAAGATGCAATCTACTCCGTCAGAAATTTGGGAACTGCATACTGTACTGCCTGGCATTTCGTTCCTGAAGCTTCAATATCAACATTTGGGTGTCAAATTTGAGGACAGTTCAGAGGATTCGGAAAGAGTTAGATGAGTCTAATGGTGATTACAAAAGTAAGGCCGCTTGGTAAACTACTACGGATCGTTCTGATAAGACAAGACCTTTCGAATTTGTTGTTGACAGAGACATTACAACCGCCTACATCAAATGCCTTCAGGAGGAAGAGCTGCCCTGGATCAAGAGGGTGTTTTCTGGAAGACGCTATGTCTGTCAACAGACTACACCACACCTTAAATCTTGAAAGTAAGACTTATTGCAGAATTCACCAACTTCAACAATGAGACCATTCAGAAGATTTGTAGGAAACTCCAGTGTCGTCTTGGGGCCGTTGTTGAAGCCAATGGCGGGTTTATTGAACAAATGTACTCTTTGTTATTTTAAGGTATTTTTGTGCAATGTTGGTAAATATATCTGTTAAAATGAAACGTCAGTGTTATTTCTATTTTTGCGTAATTTGTAAGACAATTTTTACATGGCACCCTGTATATCGTATTTCAGAAAAAAGGTATATTTCTACCAAATTCTGTAAGGACTGATGAAGACCTCTCAATCAGTCTAATGTTGCTTTTACAACAGCAGATCACGTTATTTATAAATGGTCATTTGCCCTGTTATTGACAAAAAATCAAATCAGCTTTCAAGAATTAATTAAACATGGCCTAGAATTTTCTCCAAAAGTACATAAGAATTCACTTCAAAACACCTTCATCGTTCAATGGTACTGTGAATTCATTTTAGTCACCATCAAAGTTCATTATTTTAAATATATCTGCTTTCATATGCATTGTTGCTTTCAGTTCTGGGGGCGATCATGGCTCACCACAATTTCCTACCTTTTGTAGCCCTAAACTATTTTGTCCCCTTCCAGTCCCGGTTCTACCAATCTTGTTAGGCATGTTACTCTCTGTCTGAGTTTTTGGGTGAGGAGTTATTGTAACTTACATGCGGACTATTGTCTTCATCTTTGTTAATATTTTCAAAACGTTTCAGTCGTTGTACTCTCACGGCTTCATCGGCAGGAACTGCCCAGTATTTACGTTTTATACTCGATAGAATCAAAAAGTTTTGCTGCGTTCTTGTAGACGATTAATTATTTTCGACTCAACCCCTTTTCACACAGACAAAACATCACAAGCCACTAACTGCTCTATCGCTATCCCCATGGAAAATGTTCAAACTGTACTCTTTAGTTCACTAGTCCTAACCTTTACATCTAAGACCCAATATGCTATGCTGATTGGAGCAAAACAGGCTTATTTTTTTCATATTTTCTACTAAATCGGTTTTGTCCTACATACGGCTGCCTCGTCGAACCGACTCCCTAATGGCTGCTTGCTCGATCACTATAAACTATAATTCTAGGATTAACCGTTATCTTGTACAAATATCCACAATATTTTAGTTTTTAGAATTTCTTCATATGTAGTGTAAAGTCACGAGATATTAAAATGAAGGGAATTCGACAGTTTTCTTTGACATTTTTATTATGAATGTTAGTCTGTTTTAAAAACTAAAATATTCTGTTGATCTTTTGAAATGATTTGTGAGCGTCTTTGTGGTTACCAACACTGTTTATTTATAGATACGTAATTTAGAATAAAGGTCATTTCGTCTTTTTGCCTTGAAAAAGTCCATCACACGACGAAACGCGTAGGCGATTTAAAATACAGTTTTCCTCTTGTCTTTATTTTATTTAACCATTCTGTCCTTAATCTCAGATTATAACTGAGTATATTTTTATGTATGTATATATATTAAACTTTAGACAAGGGATGTAAGAATAACTACCACACAGACACTACATTCGTTTTTTTATAAATATTGAGAAGGTCGAAAGGAGTCGAAGAAAATGATAACACAATATAAATTTTATGACAGTTTCACCAAAATTTCGAGAAACATACCCAATACCTTTTTCCAAAATTGGAAAACAGAATAAATCAATAAAACAGACGGACCTTGTCGTACTTTTTAATCAAACTCGTTTTATATATATATATATATATATATATATATATATACACATATATATACATATATATATATACACACACACATATATATATATATATATATATATATATATATATACTTGGCCAGCAACCTTTCTTTCAAACATCTTTTATTAAATACGGCCGACAAGAAAAATTTAATTAATGTTTTTCTAACATCCTAACATTTTTACATTTTGTTGGACATAAGGAATATAAAAAATCTCCATAATTTCTATCGTCCAAAGAGCTTTCATCCCCTTCTATATCCATTTTAAGAATATTTATGTCTCTGCCGTTATTATCTTTTCAACCTGTTTGACTGTTGCGTAGTAATTTATTCAAAGCTCTAACGTGGCGCGTGCGACAGCAAATCGCGTGTGCAACTTACTATTATAAAAAAAAACCTTTGAATTATTGATGATAGGAGAAGAATGTTTGATATATAGTGCCTCTCAAATAGCTAGATGTTTTTGATATTGTGATTTATTTAGAATTCTTGTGTTTTTTGTTAGATTTTCCTCAAGTGTTCTTGTAATTTGTTGGTTAATATATGTTTTTATGGCACATTCGTTTGATTTTTATGATTTTTTCCATGTTGTTCGTACAGCTGTAACGTTTTTAGTACTTTTATTGAAAATCTTACTTAATGGATTCTTTTCGAGAAAGTGTTTCTTATTAATGTGAGGAATTTCTTCCTCAATTTATTAATAATCATTTGGTTGAAAGTGGGTGTGTACCAAATAATATTTCTATTCCTATTTTTTTTCGAGGGTTGCTTTTCCCTTTTACATATTTAATATTTGGGTTTTTATATCCACTATTTTTTAAGTAGTGTTATAAAAATTACTATGTTTATTAAATACTTCTTCATTTGCTAAATTCCTACTAATTCTGTATTCTATTGATGAGAGTACACGTTTAATAACAGATGGAGGGTGGTTAGATTTCGGGTGGATATATAAAGGTTTGGTGTTTGGTTTTGTATATGGTTGGTGTATATCCGTCTCCAGATCTAAGGTTATTTCGAGAAAATTTACTTTTTTCATATTTGTTTTAATAGTTACTTTTAAATTAAGGTTTTTAGATTCTTTGCGTATCGTCTTTCTAATTTTATCTATTTTAAAATTTATGGCATTTCTTACTATCATCAGACAATTATCCCTGTGCAATCCAATGTCTTCTGTATCTACTTCCTTATAGGACGTGAGATTGTATAATATTAATAACCCTACCAAATTTGAAGATTCTGTAGAGTTCAGAGATCCCATATTAATATCAAAGTTATCTCCCTTGGAATTAATTTTTCTCCACTGTTCTTCTTTATGAATGAGCACGGATGTTTTTGCATTCATTACTATGTTTCTCTCCTCCTCCGATATATCCGAATAGACAGTGGCAAATTCCAATGCTGTAACAATGCTGTTTGATATCGATGGATAGTACTCCGCAATATTGAATTGGATAAAAGAGCAGTTGTTTTTTTCTTTTATATTATAAAACCAGTTTGTTACATCCGTGGTATCCTTCCATAATTTTAATTCTAGGTATTTCATAATTTGTTTCTTTAATCTTTCGATTATGTTTTTACTAATTTTTCCTATTTCTGGTCTTGTGGGGTTTATCATTCTAGTACTAGGATTTGTGTTAAAGTTTTCCTTATGATCCTTTATAGTGATATAGTACTCCTTTGTGTTGAGTTTTGCTACTCTATTTGGTTATTATCAATTTCTCTGTGATTTTTTACTACACGTATTGATCTTATCTATTAATACATGATATTCATATCTTTTTACAGTTTTTGTCAAGTTTTTCATGATTAGCGTAGTGTATCCTTTAGATATTACTTTTGTAGAAATTGGCTGTTTTATCCGATTTCATGAATACTTCATGAGATGTTTTAATTTCTTTCACCACTTCTCCAAGGTGTTGTATAATATTAATAAGTCTACCCGATACGAAGAGTCTAGAGATTCCATAGTAATATCGAAGTTACTTCCCTTGGGTTTAATTTTTCTCCACTGTCCTACTTTATGAATGAGCACAGATGTTTTTGCATTCATTATGTTTCTCTCCTCCTCCGATATATCTGAACAGACAGTGGCGAATTCCAATGTCCAAATAGTTCCTTTGATATCGATGGATAGTACTCCGCAATATTGAATTGGATGGAAGAGCTGTTGTTACTTTTTCCAGTATGTTTTTACTAATTTTTCCTATTTCTGGTCTTGTGGGATTTATCATTCTAGTAGTAGGATTTGTGTTAAAGTTTTCTTTATGATCCTTTATAGTGATATAGTACTCCTTTGTGGTGAGTTTTGCTACTCTATTGCTTATTATCAATTTCTCTGTGATTTTTTTACTAGACGTATTGATCATATCTACTAAATCAATCATATTCATATCAACTTTTAAATAGTTTTTTGTCAAGTTTTCCATGACTAGCCTATTGTATTCTTTAAGTGTTACTTTGTAGAAATTAGCTGCTTTATCCGATTTCATGTAGACTTTATCAGATGTTTTAATTTCTTTTACCACTTCTCCGAGGTGTTGTTGGAATTCATATATATATATATATATATATATATATATATAATGTCAAAGTTTAATGTCAAAGTTTAATTTCAGTACATACAAATATTTATATAATTTTCCTCTTGTCCCTTTCATATATATATATATATATATATATATATATATATATATATATTCTGGATTTTTAGCAAGTAAGTTTTCTTTAAGGCAAATACAATTAAAAACGACAGATATTTCGATTAACTTTCATGGTTAACGCTTTCAAATTACGAATAATTTTTCTCGGACAGGGAAGAAAATCCATCGGCAATTTTTCTAAGTTCATTTCAGAAGAACAGTACAGGAAATGCGGTCAAAGCTATTGACCTTAAGTAAATCTTTCAGACGTGGTTAAGACAATTGCTGACCGTCACAGAACTATTGACTTGTTTTTCTTTTATATTATAAAACCAGTTGGTTACATCCGTGGTATCCTTCCATAATTTTAATTCCAGGTGTTTCATAATTTGTTTGTTTACTCTTTCGATTATGTTTTTACTAATTTTTCCTATTTTTGGTCTTGTGGGATTTATCATTCTAGTAGCAGGCGACAGAGATATTTTGGCTCCACTCTGAAAGAGTAAATTAAACAAATGTTTACACTGACCGAGACGAGAAAAGACAAGAGTTCAATGATGTCATTGTAGATCATTCTAAGTAACTTGTTAATCTTCAATGGCACACATTTGTGTTGCAAAGGGAATCAGATTTCTTTCTTTATTTTAAGGGATACGTTTCATTGCGATAATTTAATCGACCGAGAGCGAGTAAAACAATAAACGCTAATCGCCCATTTAAATAAAATCACATGAGTAAGTATATAGAAAACTTACATGGTTCCTTCTCAGAAATTAAAATTTTTTTAATGAAACTGACACACACACACACACACACACACACACACACACACACACACACACACACACATATATATATATATATATATATATATATATATATATATTGTGACGGAAAATCCCGCGTATTAACGAAATGGTTTTGACAAACTACATATTGATATTATTTGTTTGAATATTATTATTAAAAGGTACTCTTATTTGAGTAGATATTCTGTTTTAATTAAACAGTATATTTATATATTTATTTCTACCAACCTGATTATATATATATATATATATATATATATATATATATATATATATATAACGTTTTCGGAAAAATCCAGAAGTGAATTCATGTTTTCTTTTTCTGTTGGCTGATGCTGTCGTGTAATATATAAGTGGTTTGAATCTTCAATTCTCAATCTATCCAGAGCAGCCGATAATATTGCAAATGAGTCTCTATTTATACAGTTGCACATCTACAGTTTGTTTCTTATGTTCTTTTTTAAGAATAACTGATTAATGAAATAAAAAAAGCTAAACATATTTTTCCCTTTTTTTATCACAGATATAAGCACCAACAGTAACTTGCCTTTGTCAAGATACTGTGCCGCCATTTCATAAGAATGGCCGACGTTTTCAGCGAGCAAGTGAAAGTGTTTAAGTTGTTTCGATGAAGTGAGTTTGTGTGAAGGTTCAGTAAATGAGCTCACTCTGGTCATCCGTGGATAACAGCAATGGGGGTGAGGCTGGTAAATATAGCAAATGCATCAACCATTATTTAGCGGATGCAAATGCACTAAGCTAGAATTAGAGGCAAAAAGAAAGCAAAACAAAGAAACAGAAAAACAAGAAAGTAGACGTAAATAAAAAAGAAGACATAAAAATATAATCAAGTCAAAAATAGAATAAGAGAAGAAATTGATTTTCGACTATATTTCTGGAGTAAAGAAAGAAAGAAATAGAGTAAACGAATATGAAAATCATTGGTAGAGAGTAAGGGGAAAAGAAAAAGGGAAAGAAATGTGACCTAAAGTTTTATTATAAGAAAGAAAGAAAGAAAGAAAGAAAGAAAGAAAGAAAGAAAGAAAGGTGAGTGTTAGACTGAACAGATTTGAGAATCATTAGCAGTGAAGAAAAAGAAAAGAAATCAATCAAGTGAAACAAAGAAAATAAGAAAGGAGAAATAACGTATGACTGAAATAAATAAAAAAATAAAGAAAGAAAGAAAGAAAGGAAGAAAGAGAGAGAGAGAAAGAAAAAGAAAGAAAATTGTAGTGTGAGCAGGTGTGAAAGTCATTAGCAGACGAAGCAATGAAAAGAAAGCAATGAAGTTCACGAATAAAAAAGAAAGAAAAAAAGAAACAAACAAACAAAGGAGTGGAGTGAGCAAATATGAAAATCATTACTAGAGAGGAAGAGGAAAAAGAAAACAAGTCAGACTCAAAAAAAAAGGAAAGAAAAAAAATGACTAAAGTGTTGAAATCATGTAATATTTCTCTATGGATATTTTTTCACCTTTCCTTTCTTTTTTTAAAGAAAAATCCTAAATAATCGCAAAGAGGACCAAAATGTCCTTAAAAGCAGTTTGGACAAAGTGCGGTTTGATGTGTGGCTAATCTGACCACAAACTGACCACACAGCCATAAAAAGTGTTTCAGGTCCAGTAATTATTGTCATTGATTGCTCGACCTTATCAGAATAATCCAGAACCGTAAAGCCATTACCTTCCATTTTTTGTTTCTATTTATGTGCCATTTGCTTTCAGTGGCTGACATCTACGCTTTACTAGTCTGTATTTGCCATGCATTTTACTTTTCATCCACCCCTTTTTCAATTTATTTATTTAATTATTTTTTAAATTCTTTTCATATTTTTCTTGATTTTGTATTAATTTATTTCTTTGGGTTTTTTCCATTTAAATAAATTTCCTTCACATACTTTCTTCATTTGTTTTTTCTATTTAAGAGATGTCAATTTTCTTTAAATTTATTTCTTTGGGTTTCTTCCATTTAACTAAATTTCCTTCACATACTTTCATCCTTTGTTCTTTCTATTGAAGAGATGTCAATTTTCTTTTGAAACTTTTCAAGTTCATCTCAGAGCTATATATATAATCTATTGCTAAAAGTCCTGAAAAAATCGTTTTTCTCATTCGGCCGCTTTAATAACTACCTACCTCCATCTGCCATGTTAGATCTTTACAAGATTCGAATTAGCTTAAATTTAGACCATTGCTACCAAATCTCGGTGAGTGTCGACCATTTTGTCCACAGACACTATATTGCGAGCTTATCGCTCATTTTCGCCAGTTCCATGGTCAATATTCCGTGGTGTTCCATTCTATATTTCTGCCAATTCAATGATTACAGATAATACACGACGTGCTAGTTCCACAGAGTCGAAACACACATATTTTCCCCGTGTGTCATAGGTAACAAGAAATGGGTAATCCTACAGATTTTATTTTCACAAGAACCCATTAAAGGCTCACGCATGGGTGTTTCCCTGAAACTTAAATATTAAACTTTTAATTCAATAATGAACTATTATCTATTGTCATACATATATATATATATATATATATATATATATATATATATATATATACGAAAAATCTAAAGTGAGCCAAAAGCTACCGCGGTTTCACACTACGGATCGTCAGGGAAAAGGCTTTTCCCTGGCGATCCGTAGTGTGAAACCGCGGTAGGTTTTGGCTCACTTTAGATTTTTCGTGTGTTTTTGCTCTACTATTGTATTTTTGTATTTTAGTACTTTCGTATTGAGCACTTTTTCTTGTGTTTGGTTCCGTTTAGGTTTTTTTTCTTTACTGCAAAATATTGAATGTTTGTTCTCGTTCCGCTGGTTTCTTTTTTTTCTCCCCATTTATCCGACGACTTAGTACGCCGGATTGTAACGGATTTAGGTTCTGTTTTTTATTGGTTTTTTCCAAAGTTTATATTGGCATAAATTTACGGAGTGCATTCTTAGAGAGTCTAAGTAGTTATTATTACCGGTATATATATATATATATATATATATATATATATATATATATATATATATATATCAACGCTATATTAACACCCCAATATCAAGCACGTTATGATAAAATGTTGTTTGCCAAAATAACATCAGCAAAACTACTAAAAAGACAATAATCTTGGCACTAAGCATTATCACAACTCACATATATATATATATATATGTGTGTGTGTGTGTGTGTGTGTGTGTGCGTGCGTGTGTGCGTGCGTGAATAGAATAAATAAAGAACACGTAGGAGAAAAGTGCCCTTAATCAGACATGTTTCGCATATAACACGTTTCGTCAGAGATTTAATGAGGACGCATGATTTGAAAATCCGGGAGACAATATTTTTAAATGGGGATTGGTTTAAAAGGTCAGATACGTGTCACGTGTGATAAAGCAACGGATGAATATTAAAATGTAGGAGATAAAACTTGTGTTTGTTTAACTGTATGTGTCAAGGCGTTCTTTTTAGACAAAATAAGAGAAAACAGTTTTGAATGTGTGCGTTGAGAGAAATCAAATGATGGAACGATTTTCATTCTAAATAACGTGAGAATCATTTATGAATCATAAACGAAATATATTTAAATTCTAGTGAAATCATCTTTTTATATCATTGGTCCTTATTAAATCTCTTGTTAAAAGCTTGTTATAAGTCAAACGTTAGATTAAAGACACATTTTTCGTACTTGTTCTTTATTTATTGTATTTATCTTGTCGCATTTCAATCCATATATTCAACTCATATATATATATATATATATATATATATATATATATATATATATATATGATTTTGCTTTATTTAAAGTCGATTTGATGGTATGATATGTTTTGCAGTAAATTCCATAACCATTATCTAAAATCTTCTTTCGTATTATGCAGAACCTTCATCTGTGTAAATAGTACTTGTTAGAAGCTAGGGAAGATTCAATAAAATTCTTAAACCAAAAAAATATGTTTTTTCAAGAAAAAAAAAAGAAATTTGATTTATCCGATTTGTAGAATAGAATTTAACAAACCCTAACATATATATATAATCATATGACCCCGAGCAAGGCGGTAACGCCACTGATGTGCAGGGGGCTACGTAGGAGTGAAATGATTGGAAAAGAGAAAGCCAGAAACCACATCCTAAAAAGGGGACAAGGGATGAGCCTCTTCACCTGTTCAATAGACGTGGGTGGAGTGTGAATCGGGCGATAGTTTAGTCTATTTACTCCAATTGAAAAGAAAAAGAAAAAAACATAGGATGGTGGATTGCTAAGTGTTAACTTAGTTAATGCCCAGTCAATGAGATTTCTGTCAAAATTTTAAAAAAATTAAAGAAATATATATATATATATATATATTGTTTAATTACTTAATTTTGGTCATAATAAATAAGACCAGTGCACATTTATATGAAAGAGTGTTCAATACAATTATATTGTAGAACTTTTGAAAATTTTCCATTTGTAAACGAGTTATTACGCGACCTAGGTTTCTACCATGAGTAGTGTTTTTAGGCGATTTTCAGTAAGTCTTGAAAATCGCCTGAAGACAACACTCATGGTAGAAACATAGGTCACGAAATAACTCGTTTACAAATGGAAATATATATATATATATATATATATATATATAATGTGTCCAAGTTCCTGTGCACTTTAAAAAAATAACTTTGTTTGTATTTGCATTTCTTTAAGTGCATACGAACTTAATGGAAACCCTATATATATATATATATATATATGTGTGTGTGTGTGTGTGTGTGTGTGTGTGTGTGTGTGTGTGTGTGTGTGTGTGTGTCACTTATACTTTGTTCATCATAAAACTCACGAATAACTTACACCGTAAAATAGCTTAGAATATGATGGAACTGACTTAATAGCATAAACTGTGCAGAAGTCTGATGTTAGTTGGCTAGTGACCAGCAAGGTTTAAAAAATATGCTAATTAAATTGAATAAATTTTTGTAGTTGGGGAAGTAGAAAATAGTCTAAATAGTAAATGTGGTGAAATCGATGCCAGTGTAAAAGAAGATTGGAAAGTGGAAATAAAATATGCCGAGAAGTTGAAGACAATTGTGGAAAAAAAAAAAAGAATTTAAAATGAAAATGAGGAATTTTGAAAGAGAGAAAAGTCAAGAAAAAGAAGAGTGAATAAAACAAGTGAATGAAATTGAATAAAGAAGTCAATGAGACCCATTCAGTTAAGTACCATACGTGAAACACGCTTGAGCAATCATGTCTCGAAAAGAACATGACTGACTGGGCAGAAGATTATCCCGCAGTAGGTTGCCATTGCTTTCTGCAGTAGACTGATTTTCAACCAAGGCTATAGAATCCAATCTGTCCTGCCATTTAGCCCATAGCTGGAGTTAGAAGAGATGAATTTTAATATCTCATTATATTATTAAGTAGTAATTAGTGGGGGATCAGTTTATTACTTCATAACAATAGAAAATCGATCGCCTAGTTTATGCCCAGTAGACGTTTTAATTGTTTTCAACTGTGATATACAGTCATTTAGTTAAGTGCCATTCGTAATAGACGCTTGGGCGATCATGTCTCAAAGAAACATGACTGACTGAGCAGAAGATTATCTCTCAGTAAATTTTAAAAATAAATCCAATGATTTTACTAAAATATATTATGATTGCTCAAGCGTTTTTTCATGCCTAAACTGATCATTTAAAATTTGACAATGTCTTTACAAAGTAAATTCGAGTCCTTGAGGCTTATTTAATTTGCATAATAACTTCAGACGTACGATTACAACTATACATACATGCATGCATATATATATATATATATATATATATATATATATAGAGAGAGAGAGAGAGAGAGAGAGAGAGAGAGTGAAAGAGAGATGTATATATACATATATATGTGACAAAGAGGAAGAGGGAGGAGAATACGCGCGCGCACACACACACACACATACACACACATATATATATATATATATATATATATATATATATATATGAGAGGGAATAATGATATAGCTAACCTAGAGCAGATTGACCTCGCTCCATGAACAAATGACTGTGTGCCTAGCTTGTTAACCGTCACATCTTAGCTAAGAGAGAATACAAAAGAAAGGTAAAATAAGAAAGAACAGAGAAACAAATCAAAACGAAAACACGAAAACTAGATCATGTTGAGGTTAGCAAAGAAAAAATCAGAAATTACGAAAGACACAAGAAACTTTGGAACGCATCTGCAAAAGAGGGACAAAGTTGTTTATCTTTCTGGCAAAATCTCTACCTGTGATGAATGCGACAAGAAAAATTGGAAGTGGACACAATTTGGCAAATGAAGAATCGCATGGAACATCAAATGACACGTTGGTAAATCAAGAGAGATTTGGAAGCGAGAAACGCGAGTCGAATGTCGAACAAGAACGAAGAATAAGAAAATGAAAAAAAGTAGCGGTAGCTGAAAAAAAAACTGTTTCATATTCACAGTGAAAAATTACGAATGATTATGGTTCTTGGGTAGGACCTTTCACAGGGGTATCACCCGAGAATATTTCACAAATGCTGCCAAATAATATATATATATATATATATATATATATATATATATATATATATATATAGGTTGTTACAGAAATAATTGCCGTTCGAACTGATGTATTTTAAAAAGCAATTTTAACATAATATGCACCGTATATATTAAGTAAATATTAGTATATATCATAATAATTCTGCTTGTTCCTTCCTTAGTTAGTTACTTACTTAGTTCCTCCGTCCGTTACGCCACTGAAGAAAGATAACGCACTTACTCTCCACACGAGCCTTTCCTTCCCCTCTATCTATTTATAATCTATAAACGCTACTCTCCTCAGCCTTTTTCTCAAACAGAAGGGTAGAAAAGAGTGAGAGAGTAGGAGGAGAGAACCTTTAGCATTACCGTAGCAGTAGCAGCTTAAGCTGGTGATTGTAGCAGTAATTGTGTGTGTATATGTGTGTGTACTGTACCGTATAGTAAAAATAGGTAGGTTTGTTGTCGTATCCTGCGACCTAATAACGAAAATACTGGCCTTTACACCCTTGGCTATTACTCAGTTGGTCTTTTTTGTTTGCAATGGACACAGGGGCCATGATTTTTCAGTAATAATAAAAAGCATTTTCTCTTTCAAAATCTCTCACAAAATAGCGTACAGTATTTTGGTTATGGTCTGTGCATACGCCACTTAATATAACATAAGATTACAGTAAAGTAGCTTCTATGGACTTAACTTTTATAGATATTTTAATAAAATTACACTCTGTGTTATCGTTATTTTATTATCCAGTACGTTTATGTTTGAAGACGTTATTATCATTTGTAGTATGACAAAGTAAACATTTTCCAGGAAATCATAATTATCCTTCCGTAGAAATTCCACGGGTTCGGCTAGCTGATTATTAATGTGTGCTCTTTAAAAAAAATTAACTGATTTTTAAACAGAAATATACATAAAGCAAAAAACCATTAAGAACATGAAAAAACATGATCTTCAATTACTTTTCTTTCGTAAGTTCAAACTTGTGCACCGTGCCTTCCAAACTTCTGGCAATATCAAAAGAACATGAAGAGATGGGTCTACAAGTTATTGGTCAGTACGAAAGTAGTTCTAGAAATTCTCTACAGGTCCTGAGAGCCTTGAAGATGAAGAAGGTAGAGGACGGTCATGCAGTCTTGACAACGATCAATTGCAAGCAGTTGTTGAGCAAAACCTAGGTCAAAGTTTTTTTGTTCTTTTTTAATCATATCACCCTAAGCAAGGCGGTAACGCCACTGATGCGCAGGGGGCTACGTAAGAGTAAGAGGATTGAAAAAAAGAAAACCGGAAACGACAGCCTAAACATGGAACAAGAGATGAGCCTCTACACCTGTTCAATAGACGTGGGTGGAGTGTGAACCGGGCGATAGTTAGTCTATCTACTCCAATTGAAAAAAAATAGTAAAAGAATGGAAAAGAGTGAAAAGATTGGAAAAGAGAAAGCCGGAAACCACATCCTAAACAGGGAACAAGGGATGAGCCTCTACACCTGTTCAATAGACGTGGGTGGTGTGCGAACCGGGCGATAGTTTGTCTATCTACTCCAATTGAAAAAAAAAAATAGTAAAAGAATGGAAAAGAGTGAAAAGTTTGGAAAAGAGAAAGCCGGAAACCACATCCTAAACAGGGAACAAGAGATGAGCCTCTTCACCTGTTCAATAGACGTGGGTAGTGTGCGAACCGGGCGATAGTTTGTCTATCTACTCCAATTGAAAAAAAAAATAGTAAAAGAATGGAAAAGAGTGAAAAGATTGGAAAAGAGAAAGCCGGAAACCACATCCTAAACAGGGAACAAGGGATGAGCCTCTTCACCTGTTCAATAGACGTGGGTGGAGTGTGAACCGGGCGATAGTTTAGTCTATCTACTCCAATTAAAAAAAATAGTAAAAGAATGGAAAAAAGTGAAAAGATTGGAAAAGAGAAAGCCGGAAACCACATCCTAAACAGGGAACAAGGGACGAGCCTCTTCACTTGTTCAATAGACGTGCGTGGAGAAAGAGAAAGAAAGTGTCAGAGAAATGTCTCAGACTTTTGGTACCAACACTGCAACAGTTTCACGCCATTTGCAGAATATTGGCAAGGTGAAAACGCTCGATGAATGAGTTCCTCATGATCTCAAAGAATCGCCAGTAATGTATGTTTTAACCGAATAGTCACTTGTGATGAAAGGTAGATCCCTTATTATAATCGTAAACGCTCATGATGAGTCCTCGAACATTTTCCAAAGACAAATTGCATCAGCAAAAGATAATTGTGTGTGTCTGCTAGTCTTCAATTATCCTTTACAACTTTCTGGGTGTCAGTCAGAGTATTAATGCAGTTGTTTTCTTGAAATCAACCTGCTGAAATGCAGGAATGTCGTTCAATTCTGCTTCGTGCACGTTTACATGTTGCCAGAATGACGCAGCAAAAACTCACTGAATTGGGATTAAATTTTAAAATCAAAAATCAATTGGGATACATGATTTCAATATTAAAATCATACAATAAAAATAACTTTAACATTTATGTCACTTACCACATAATAATAACATTTGTAATTGTAGAAACCCGAACCATTGCCCCATACCTAATAAATGCTTAACAAAATCCTTGGTATATATATGTTCAATTTCATCCGTGGAGAATCCTAAGGATGCAAGAATTTATATCGAAAACACTACGAACGTTTTAAAAAGCGTTTTTAAAATCACCTTTCATTCTTCAGTAACAAGGACAAACAAAATATGACATCACTTTCTAAATATTTTTGGAAGTTAAAAAACGAAGATAAAACACCTTAAGTTAAATGGAAAATTCTCAAACCGGCTAGATAGGTAAAGGAACCATGTTTCCTTTGTCTACAAGAAAAAATAGAAATCATTAAATACATGATGAGTGACATATTACTAAAGCAGAGGCATGAAACCACATTAAATAGCAAACACATTAAAGAACTAACCTTAGAAACATGCTAAAATTAAAAATCTAAAGTTCGGATCTCTAGAAACGATAAATCTTTATAGTATTAGTACCACTAAATTCACTTTTACCTGTATGATCTCTCCACGTATATATTTTTACCTTTATGTTACCTTTATTTCATATTTATTGTGATCTAACTAAGGTTTTCCATAAAAAATATTTCCTTAAATATTAAATTCACTTTAAATATAAAAAGAACCCCTTTAGTAACTTCTAGGACTATGTATAGAATTTCACCATCCTTCCAAGAAACACCAAAAAAAAAAAAAAAAAGAATTTGTAGCCGTATACTTCACTAATACAGATATGTTTATCCACTATCAATTTCTCTCTCTTCTTAGCCCATCCTCTCCTACTCCCTCCCACCCCATATACATTTTCTTAATTCTTCCTTTTTGTTAAGGCCAAAGGACTGGTCATAAAAGGCTGTAAAAACCATAACTTATCTCTAATGTTAAAACTGTCTCTAAAGTTTTCAACATGTCTATTAACAACATCTCTCCTCCCCCATTTTCCTCTTTACAACTCCCAATTCTGATTTAAATTTTCTCTACCCCACTTACCTTCTCACACAGCATTTACCAATACAAGGAAAATAATTTTTCATCTCCCTTCACACTGCCTGATGAGAAATTTTTCTTTCAATGTCAAAACAAAATGAACATTTTCTAATAGATTATAAATTGTACATATACTAAACTATAATTTATAATAAATATTCATAGGCGAGGACATATCTCAGTAAGAATCTACCCGAAAGTTAGCACGGGCATACCTATGATGATGAAAATGTGCTGTTGAAATGGTCACCATGTTCACTTGGCTAGACCTCTTGTGATTTTTCTATGGGGCTACCTGAAAAGACGGTCTATATTTCCGTTCTTTCTACAAGCCTAAAGGAACTTAAGCAGATAACCACTGAGGCGCTAGAGAATGTTACGCAAGGCATGCTACAGCGTGTTTGGCAAGAACTGGACTACCGACTTAATATGTATCATGTCATAGGTGGTGCGCACATTAGTGAAGCGTTGTAAAATCAGTTATAAAACTTACCTGCCTTTGACGGTCTTTTATTGTTCGCTAAGTATACAGGGCCCAGTAGTTAGAGGTTTTGAATTCATAGTTTTACTTCGCCTAGACTGTCCTATTTACCCATTGTATGAAGTTTTGAATTCAGAGTTTAATTTGTCCCGAATCGATTGGTGCACAAGTCTATAGTATCATATATATATATATATATATATATATATATATATATATATATATATAGTGTATCGAGGCAGCAAATGATTTTCGAAACATATACTGTTAAATATAAGAGACAATGTCTATTATGTTTAATCATGAGCCGTTCTAAACGTCGTATTTTGACTTTAATTTCAGTTGAAAATAAAGACAAAAATTCTCTAACATTTGGATAATTTTTTATTAATTTGGTTCTAAGCTTTCGGTTCACATGAGCCATGTTCAGAGAGGTTATTATAATCCTTACTCATACACACAGTAAAAAGAAATCAGATATTGGAGGCCATGTACATTAAATCCAAACAACCCACACTTAATAAAATCACCTTTAAATCCGGTCATAACACGTTACATTGCATTTGAATACATGGTTCTGTTGTCATTTTGCGCTATCACGCGGTGTGACGTTATAGAACCGCATTGCAAATTTGCCAACTGCGTTTGTTATTTTTGGTAACTATTGCCGTTGCCTAGCAAAGTTTTATGTCAACACAAAATAAAATCGTAGGTGATGTGAATGTTACTGTATTAACGTCTTAATAACCTCTCTGAAGATTGCTCATGTGAGCCGAAAGCTTAGAACCAAATTAATAAAAAATTATCCAAATAGAGAATTTTTTGTCTTTATTTTCAACTGAAATTAAAGCCAAAATACGACGTTTAGAACGGCTCATGATTAAAAATAATAGACATTCATTGTCTCTTATATTTAACAGTATATATATATATATATATATATATATATATGTGTGTGTGTGTGTGTGTGTGTGTGTGTGTGTGTGTGTGTGTGTGTGTGTCAGATCATTGGTGGCTCTGGGTATGACAATAAACTACATCCATCAGCAAGGCTTTTGACTGGGTTGTTTTGAGGAGCATCGAACCATCTCTTATTTGCTGTTGCTCCAAGATCCGCAATGACCCGGGCTGCTATCACCTGTTAAGGTCCCAACTGTGGGCAAACACCAGTTTGATGATAAACTGTGGCCAGTTTATCCTCAAACTGGAGTCAAAACACTATGAATGTATAAAAATAGACGTTTATAGAAAAATAGGTATTTTTGAATGAAAAATATTACCAACAATACATTTTTGAAGGAAAAAAAAATATTGCCATAACACATTTTTGAAGAAAAGAAATATTACCATAATACATTTTTTCATACAAAACTAGAAAACGTCTTCAGTTTTCTAAAATAAAATAAAACAAAATAAAAAAAATGGCATCAAAATCGACTAAATCAACGTTCTCCCTATAACGGAGCATTAAAAAATTACCTTAAATCCACACCTTTTTTGGCATTAAATAACCCACAGAGGTGTTGATATGCCGTTAAACAAAACTCAAATTCAAACTCAAACTTAGACTATTGCAAAAATTCTATTTTCATTGTTAATATAAAAAGTGTTTGTTTTAATGCCGATTTTTGGTGTGTCCTCGATTAAAATCTTGCAGCGTTCAGTGAGATTCAGACTTTGGGGACTGTTCACGTTTTGTCCAAAAATAAATACCTTAAAAATAGAGTAGGAAAAGCTGCACTTTAGCCACATTATGCCCTAAGAATTTTTGGAAAGTGTAAGTGTCGGGACTTTGATAAAAACATTCAGAATGTATATGTGTGCTCCAGCTCATCGATGGCCCAGAAGTGTTTTGGCCTCATTTTGGCCGACTTATTTTAATCGAAACAATCAACCACACGTCTAGTGATCCCCCCGATGTTGATGAAGAGAAAAAATTTCGATTGAAGTGATTGCTAAGAGTTTGAAAATTCGATTTTTCTGCCTTTCAACATCTGAAGAGTTTTCGGAATGTTTCCAAACTTGGCACGTGGAAGTCACATTTTCCGAAGGAACAGAACGATGATCAATTCTTATTTTGCAGCGATTACTTTCAGAAAAAAAACCGTTTTATGGAGAGAACTGTCAGAGACAATGAAAAGTGGATTGTTTATGATAATGTTTGACGTGAACACAGCAGGAAACAATCTCGTCAATGTGCAGAACGAGTGGCTAAAGCCAGCATGCATCCAACAAAGATGTTGATGTCAGTTTGGTGAGAGAGCATAAGGATAATTAAGTTTGACCTTTTTACAACCGGCGAAGGAATAACCGGAAGGAAATACTGTGTCAAGATTTTAATCGAGAACACACCAGAAATCGGCATTAAAACAAACACTTTTTATATTAACAATGAAAATACAAATTTTGCAATGGTCTAAGTTGAGTTTGAATTTGAGTTTTATTTAATGACATATTAACTTCTATGAGTTATTTACTGCCAAAAAAGGTGGGGTTTAAGGTAATGTTTTTAATGTTCCGTTATAGTGAGAAGCTTGATTTGTTCAATTTTGATGGAATTTTTTTATTTTGTTTTATGGAGAGAACTGTCAGAGACAATGAAAAGATGTTGATATCAGTTTGGTGAGAGAGCAAAGGTATAATTAAGTTTGCCCTTCTTCCAGCCGGCGAAGGAATAACTACAAGGAAGTATTGTATCAAACTCACTGATGCTACCATTCAAGAAAAACATAAGAATCAATACAAATCGAAAAGGTGTCATTATTTCACCACGAAGACCGCATGTTGAAAAACAAATCTTGGAGAAGTTTAACGCGTTGAAATGGAAACCCCAAACTTACTGTATTTATTTGATATCTTTGGATTTTCATTTATTCTGGCCTCTATAGAATATTTAAAAGACAAAACAGTTGAGCGTGTACAGTTATTCTAAACCTACCTCATAATATTTTGTAACAAGAAAAATTTCTACGAAAATGGCATCCACAAACTGGTTGAATATTAAGAGACAACTGTTAAAAACAATATACTTAATTATGTGAATATGTAAAAGTTTGTTTGTCATTTTCTTCCCAGACAAATACGTTAGGAATTATTTAATATATATCGTGTAATTAGGCAGAAAATGTACTATCAGTCTTGTCTTATTAAAGAGTAAAGACATTTCGCGTCTATTAAATTTGTCCAACTTTGAAAGAAACTTGGCGAAATTTAACAGACAAAAAAGCAATATTCTCTTTAATAAGAGATTTACATTTAGAGAAAACTGCCAAGGAAGATTATACTCCTTTATCTTATTAAGATGTTAAGAATGTTTAGCTGTTTGCCTTTATCAAGAGAAAATAATTCGCTGCATTTTGTTGCAGGGTAACAGAAGATTTGTGCAAATTGAAACAGAAAATGTTCATGCTAAAATATTGGGCCAATAAAAGAATTTAGATGATAAAGACATGATAATCATTTTCTAAGGAAATATAATTACATTTCTTTCTTTTTTATTTTAAATTAATATAGATTACATTGCGACACGAAAATTTCTATGTTTCGAGATTTTTATTACATCATAAGGAGATCATAGTTATGAAAATTATATATATATATATATATATATATATATATATATATATATCAATTCCTACCAATCCATTGTTTGTACCTCTTTGTTAGTCGCTTTTTTCTTTTTCATATGTCATTTCTTAAACGTATCTGTCTCTTCCTCTCTTGTTTTATCCTCTCATTTAATGCATCTCTCTCTCTCTTTTTCTCAAATGTTCTCTGTTCCTTTAAATCAATAAATCCTTTTTTTTCTTCTATCTCGCATTTTCTTTGAATTCTCTTTTTAATTCGCTAAAAACATAGTTCAGTTGATACAAACCCGGACATTTAGGAACCGAATGGAAGGGAGTCATTTAAACAATCCGCGGTACACTTACAAAACTTTCGATGTGCGCATGTTTACAAATATGTATTACTATGCTTATTAATGTAGATTTTGGCAGTAATGTTTCATTTAAATATGTTTTGAATCGATATATATATATATATATATATATGTAAATTTGTTTTTTTTTTAAATTAATATAGTTTACATTGCGACACGGAAGTTTCTATATTTCGAGATTTTTATCTCATCATCAGGAAATGTTAGATCATTGTTGTGAAAAGTATATATATATATATATATATATATATATATATATATATATATAAATTCCTACGAATCCATTGTTTGTATCTCTTTGTCAGTCGCTTTTTTTCTTTTTCATACGTTATTTCTTAAACGTGTCTGTCTCTTCCTCTCTTGTTTTATCCTCTCATTTAGTGTCTCTCTCTCTCTCTCTCTCTCTCTCTCTCTCTCTCTCTCTCTCTCTCTTTCTCAAATATTCTCTGTTCCTTTAAATCAATAAATCCTTTTTTTCTTCTATCTCGTATTTTCTTTGAATTCTCTTTTTGAATCGATAAAACATAGTTCAGCTGATACAAAACCCGACATTTTGGAACGGAATGGAAAGGAGCCATTTAAACAATCCTCTGTACACTTACAAAACTTTCAGAAACACTCAGAAAGATGCTGAGGATTCTGATGCTGAGGATACCATGGGCGGTGCTCACGAGCAATGACGAAATTTTGGGGGTCAATGGAAACCGATATTCAACATCAGGAAAGGACAGCTGAATGTTTTGGGACATGCAATGAGGAAGGAGGGCTTGGAGAACCTGATGCTCACGGGACTAGTAAAGGGGAAGAGGGACAAGGGAAATCAGCGCACGACATACCTGAAAGGATAAATAGTGGAGTTAGAACTGTATGGAATAACAGGTAAAGGGATATTAAGTGTGTTATGGTGAAACACACACCTATTCCTCAGATAATGGACTCTTCCTCCTATATTAATAAGAGTTAACAGGAAGTTAACTCGAAAAGTCCTTGGGAAGTTTTTAGGAGTTCTGGAGAGTTTAGAATTCTGTTGCTGTTCAGCAGAACTATTAGTTAGTTCCAGTTTGGACATAGTTGGACTATGGCAGTTGATATTAGTCTGCAGTTAGCCGAATACTAAGGAGTCAGTTTACACTGAAAGATTACCAATTTTCGAACATTTTGGGTGCGTAAAGTCGATTAGCAACCGACATAGCACGATTATAACCTTCAGTGCGAAAACTACTTCACAACAAAGAGTAACAAGAGATATGGTGAAGTGGTGGGCCATGATCGTCTACGTCCCGAAGCAACACGGCACATAGAATAAGAAGAAGGATTTTTCCATCTTATTACAGGATTGTAATTGGTAAAATGCAATAGTAAATCATTATAATTGAACATTAGCTTGATTTCTTTTTACCACAAATTCACGACTAAAATTTCAAATTAAACAACGAACTTTATTGCCATATTCACGACGTTTCGGCCGTTGTACGCTCTGGACTCCTTCACATGCTTGGAATTTTGAACCGAAACCTTTATTTCCATCACTCGAGCATAAAATTATCGTTCCATACGCAATCCCTCTTCCGGATATCATGTAGTTATCTCCCTTTAACTAAACTATTCAAAGTATTGTTAACCACTGCTGTAGCCAGGTATTGAACTCACAGCTCCTAGGGTCAAATCACTGAATCTAAACCCGCTTTCATTCACTGGGCCATGTGTCCTCGAGGAAGCTTTGTCTAAAAGCGTTAGTTAGATTTAGTGATATATTCAGCTGTGAACATAGCCATAATAATGGGGGAAACAATCCGAACAATGTAAATAATGTATATACTTCCTCATCTCAGAAGTACAAACAAACATTGAAACAAGGAAGGTTGTGACTTTGAAGGATGTTATATACCTACTTATATATAGCAATGGGTTGTTCTTATTCTCATAAATACATAGACAATATTGGAGTAAATGGTAGAGGAGAGTGATCATACTGTCTAGCAATCATCGCTGTTTGTCTTCCTCACTGCCCACGAGCAGAAGGAACACAGACGGGACTCTTCTGTAGTGTAGAACATTGTCTAGGGAAAATTGACAGTAGCCCCGAGCCAGCTTTGTACAGAGACAAAATATTTATAGCCGAGCTCAGGGATCACACTTTAAAAATGACCTTGTGCCGCATTCCACTTATGTGCGAAGGTAGATAAATATAGTGTGATCATACTGACTAGCACTTCACTAGCAGTGTATCTACTTCACGCAGAGTGCGAGTCTTGTACTTGTTGATATACTATTATTCCCAACTTCCCACGTAGTAACCTTTTCAGGGTTACAGAAAAGGTGAAGAAGGCTCACAAAGAGAGAGTTAAGCGACTGAATAAATGTAAAAACAGTGTCATACTTCAGCATCCAAAATATTTTGCTATTACTGGAAGCGTTTTAAGTGCAAAGAAAACTGGTAAACCACAAACATTAGACAATAAAGATGAAAGATTGTGAGAGACAAGGTAGTCAATACAAAATTAACAGCCAGACAAGTGAGGAGGGAATTCAGTCTTAACGGAGAGGTTTTAGGTGATAAAGTGTGAATTACATTAAAATAACTTGAATGAGCTTATAGCAGCAAAAAATAGCATTGCCCAAAATGCTTGAAATCTTATATACTGGATTTAGTTAAAACGAGTTTCAATTCAAACAAACTCATCCACTCAGACGATTTTCAGTTGAAGGAGTTCCCAGCTATGACTAGTGTAGTATAAGTTGGTTTGAAGATCGTACTGAAGCGTAAAACCGACAGTCGCATTGATTCTTGTGTCTAACATCTATGTATGTTTCTATCCCATTTATATATATGTATGTATTAGCAGTATAGCCCGGTGTTGCTCGGGTGTAATGAAAACTTTAAAACTAATCCATGGTCCTGGAGCTCAGACTCTTTGGCCATTGGCACGAAAGACTAAAAAGTAATATTGTTTCTAGTTAAAGCGAAACCATAGACTGAAAAAAAAATGAATGGATGTAAGTTAAATTTTGATTTCCTGGTATCGATATCAAATAAGATTTTTTCATCGTAAAATGAATTTTGAAGACTAATTAAATCCTCTGAGTAAATGGTAACATGGCTGAGACTAAGAACTACAATTATACCTACTTAGAGCCAAACCCGAAGCAAAAACTAAAATAAAAGGGCTGAAAAAATACAGACATACAGGTAGATAAACACACACACACACAAACATCTTGCCTTTTATATGTATATATTATCAATTTTCTTCACTATTGTAAGAACTGCAACCTTGAAATTTCTGAATATCGTTTCTTATATCTTTGTCTATGAGTGAATCAAATTTGATGAAAATCGGACCACTCCTTTTTTCGATTATCGATTTTCGATATTTATCGGGGGTACCTCAGCATAAAACCTAGCTAAGAACACTCGCAGACGCTTATAGGACAACTGTGTAAATTTTCAAGAAAATCGGTTCAGCCGTTTAGGAGTCTATATGTAACTGACACACACACACACACACACACACACAGAGGCACACACACGCACACACAGACAAAGTTCCATTTATAAATAAGTTTAGAGTAGATTTAGGCATTTATATATATAAGCCACAGGTGGATTAAGAGAAATCGAATAAGTAGGCCACTGATCCTTTCCAGTTCGTGTTTTGCAAGATACTGTTTTGGGTTAGCGATAGTCATGACCATGATTATTTATTTATATAATTACCTCTTTTTTCTTTTTTTTTAAATCATTTCACCCATAAGCAAGGCGCTACCGCTACTGATGGGCTACATAAGAGAGTTAGTTTTAGGCAGTAGGAGAGTGAAGACAAAGAACAACGAGCTACAGGGGGTGAAAGAGAAAGAGCAAGAGAAGGATGTGAACACAGGAGTGAAGACAGTTACGAAAGTAGACAGAAAGGAAAAGAACAAGGTTTACGGGGTAATGTAGAAAGGACTGCAATTAAGTGGATAAGAGATGGGTATTGACTTTGCATTTAAATTCCTGGAGGTTATAGCCGTCAGGAGAGCAAGTATATGGAAGGGAGTTCCACATGCGTGAAACGCGGGAAAGATTTTGAATTGTCGCCTGCATTTGGTTGATCTAACTGTAAAAGGTAGGACCTTGTTGCCAGTCTGGTATTAAAATGGAGGCTCGATTTACTATAACGTTGAGAAACTGATCCCCCACTCCCGAAAATGTTTAAATATTGAAATTTTTCAAAAGTTTTTTGACAATCGTAAAGCTAAGTGGGTAATCGATAGTACTGCACTGAACAAAAGTAAAAAAAAAAAAATGAAAACAACGAAATTAAACGTGGTGGTAGTCCGCCAAATATTTTTTTTTTAATCATTTTACTCCAAACAAGGCGGTATCCCTACTGATGTGCTGGGGGCTACATAAGAGAGTTAAAGTTTTAGGTAGGAGGAGAGTGAAGAGGAAGACGAACCAGCTACAGGGGTTTGAAAGAGAAAGAGCAAGAGAAGGTTATGAACACAGGAGTGAAGACAGTTGCAAAAATAGAGAGAAAGGAATAGAATAAATACGCAGGGTTATGTAGAAAGGGCGACAGTTAAGTGAATAAGAGATGGGAATTGACTTTGCATTTAGATTCCTGAAGGTTGTAGCCGTCATGAAAGCAAGTATATTGAAGCGAATTCCACAGCCGGGAAGCGCGAGAAAACAAGTTGCTGAAGTAGAATTGTCGGCTGCATTTGGTTGATCTAACTATAAATGGTGGGACCTTGATGCCAGTCTGGTTGCACGAGTAAAATCCTGTGGAGAGGGCACTAGTGACCTACGTTCGTCAGAGCAGAAGCCATGAAAATATTTACAGAAGAGAGAGAGAGAGAGAGAAACCAAATCCCGCAGGTGAGAAAGTGGCTGGATTCGAGAAAATTCTCCTTGGGAGCCTGTCGAGAACACTGAAACGAACAGCGGGGGCGCCTGACCAGATATGACAATAATATTCCGTGCACGGTCGGATGGTTGATTTGTATATGTGCAAGATGGATTCAGGCGGTAAAAAAACTTCCTGGCCTGACACAGTGATGCAACCTTCCTAGCAGTGGATTTAGCTATTTATTTAACCTGAGGTTGGAAGAAAGAGTAAGGCCGATGAGGCACCGAGTATTACTTTCAGGGAGACTTGCTTGGTCCATGCTTATGGGTGGAAGGAGAGGTTGCTTGTGATTGTTGACTGATAGGAGTTTCGTTCTAGAAGCATTGAAATTTACGAGCCACTTTTTACCCTAGTTCACCACTGAGTGAAGGTCCTTCTCAAGATCAGCATGGAGGTTATATTTGTCCACCTCGCCAGATTTCTTACTGATGCGGGTGCAAATGGTGATGACCATCTGCGTAATTATTATTTCATCAAGTTATTAATTTATTATCTTGTTCATGTGTTGTATATCGACAAACAACAAACACGCATATATATAAAAATATAAGTTATATTTTTATTAATGACGATGAACCGTGTAGCATAGGGGACAGAGAATTGAG
Organism: Ascarosepion bandense; assembly: GCA_037127315.1. Classification (NCBI taxonomy): domain Eukaryota; kingdom Metazoa; phylum Mollusca; class Cephalopoda; order Sepiida; family Sepiidae; genus Ascarosepion; species Ascarosepion bandense. The sequence goes on along the minus strand of JBBBDQ010001014.1, from coordinate 2,821,855 downwards.
AGAGCGCGCTTCTAATGGGTTGACGGGAGTGTAGTCGTATCTGTTGTGTCTCTCTTCACCGGCCGATCTCTGTCGCTCCTCTACTACTACTACTACTACTGGCGAATCCGTGTGACGAGGTCTTTATATAATCTTCCAGAACCGGGACTTTTTCTTCCGGTTTTGCCTCGCCCACGCACGCCCACGTAATTCTCAGAGACACCTGTTCTGTTTGCCTCTGTAGTTATTTCCGCTGCTGCCGGAAATAAGGTCAAAATGACATCCGCTCCTTTCAACGACCGGAAACACCCTCGCTTGCATCAGCCTTCCTCGGGTGGGGCCAGATTGTTATATTATACATGTGTTTTTATTTAATTTACTCATATTTTCGTATTTGAAAAAATCAGCATAAAATAATGGGGTCTTATTTATTCATTCCGCTTTGTAGGAGATAGCGTTGTAGGAATTCATTTTTGTGTTCACATTTGGAAAATGAGTTTTGACCTTTTGTTTTGAAACGTTGATTATCTATATAACGTACCTCGAGTCAAATGTTATATGTTTTGAGTTCTGGATTTAAACTGGTGACTTTAATTTAATTTTATACGTGATTTCTGGTGCATTTGGGTCGATGATTTTGGGTTTTATATATGCTTTTAGATTTTAAAATTCCAGACTCAGAAATTAACATATATTTATTCATCAACGGTCTTAACGACGCAAATGCAATTTTTCTTACATTGCTGAAATAGATTCCGGATTTATATCCGTTTAATTATGTGTTGAGTTTTCTTCTCAACACACACACACACACACACACACACACACACACACACACACACACACACACACACACACAGAGAGAGAGGAGAGACTGTAATGTGATAGGTACTGATCTGGCGACTCGACTGCAGCCAATTTCCCATCGTCGAAATGTGGCCTCCCTCTGTCTCTTCTATAAATACTTTCATGGCTTCTGCTCGGATGAGCTTAAGTCACTGATGCCTCTTCAACAGGTGTTTACCCTTGCAACCAGACTGGCAACTGGGTCCCACCCATCCACAGTCAGGTTAGCTAAATGCAGACGACAATTCTACTCCTGCAGCTTCCTCTCTCGCACTTCCCGCCTGTGGAAGTCACTCCCGTATTCTTGCTTTCCTGACGGCTACAACCTCCAGAAATTTAAATGCAAAGTTAATACTCATCTACTAACCACTGGCCTCTAGCTCTCTCCCCTCCCCTGTATAACCTTCCCTTTCTCTCCACCTATGTATCTGTCATCGCACCTGCTTTCTCAGCTTTCAATTGTTCCTTTCTAAATAGCTTGTACTCCTCACTCTTTTCTAATTAATCTTTTTACATTTATGTAACCCCCTGCACATCAGTGGCGTTTCCGCCTTGCTCGGGGTGAAATGATTAAAATATATATATATATATATATATATATATTCTATTTTTAAACGAGTTATTTTGCTAACCAGGTTTCTACCATGAGTGGTTTCTTCAGGCGATTTTTAATAACTGATTTTACCTTTTACCGTTTTTCTTTTTAAGAACGCTCTTGTAACGGTCTTTTATTTGAACGTTCACATGGTAGGGAATTTTTGAACGCGCAATTTTTAAATTAAAACCAATTATGGTGTTTTTATCCATGCTTCAAAAAAATAATAGAAAATAGAACATATTCAAACGCTCTACAATATAATTGTACTGAACACTTTTTAATACGAATGTACACTGGTCTAACCCTATTATGACCAAAAACTAAGTATTAAACAATCAATATATACGAGGGTCTTTCAATAAATAAGGTACATTTTTCGGTATATGGACTTCTAATAAGGATAGGAGGATAGTTTGATTATATATATATATATATATATATATATATATATATATATATATATATATATATAAACTTATTTATAAATGGAACCTTGTCTGTGTGTGCATGTATCCATTACCTATAGACTCTGAAACGGCTTAACCGATTTTCTTAAAAATTTACACAGATGTACTATAAGCGTCTGCGAGTGTTCTTAGCTAGGTTTTGTGTTGAGGTACCACCGATAAATACCGAAAATCGATAATCGAAAAATCGGGTTATAGAAGTAGTGGTCCGATTTTAATCAAAATTGATACACACATAGACAAAGACATAAGAAACAATATTCAGAAGTTTCAAGGTTGCAGTTCTTACACTAGTGCAGAAAATCGATAATATATATAAAAGGCAAAATGTTTTAGTGTGTGTGTGTTTATCTGCCTGTATGTCTGTATTTTTTTCAGTCCTTTTATTTTAGTTTTTGCTTCCGGTTTGGCTCTAAGTAGGTATAATTGTAGTTCTTAGTCTCAGTCATGATACCATTTACTCAGAGGACTTATTTAGCCTTCAAAATTCAGTTTACGAGGTAAAAACTAATTTGATATCGATACTAAGAAAATAAAATTTGACTTACATCCATTCGTTTTTCTTTCAGTCTACGGTTTCTCTTTAACTGAAAAAAAACTATTGCTTTTAAGTCTTTCGTTCAAACGTCCAAAACGTCTGAGCTCCTGGACCATGGATTAGTTTTAAAGCTTTCATTACACCCAAGCAACGCCGGGCTATACTGCTAATATATATATATATATATATACGAGGATCATTTAATAAATAAGATGAACTTTTAATAAATACTTATTGCCACTGAAATTAAATTACTGTATAATATTAATCGTATTGATCAAACATTATGAATTGAATATTTCTGATGAAACATTACGAAATGATTGTGTATCACAGTTCAGAGAAACTGAATAATCCTCCAGTGTTCATAAATATATTTCCATAATATGAACCCTTGGAACATATTTGCATATCAACTCTACTGTCATCTCCAAGTACATATGTTCGTTTGAGCAGCTTTCTTTTGTCTTGCTTTGTGAAATAAAAAAAATGGAAGTCAACCATGAAAAAACGAACCCGGAAATGCATCAACAACAACAAAATCATTAAAAAATAGCGGTAAAATTCGAACGATGACGACAATAAAAACAGACTTTTAATGTGGCGCCCAAGGCCTCGGCTAAAATGTGTTAAAAAGAAAGAGTGAATACAAGCAAAAATCAATAATGTGGAAAAGATCTAAGATCTATTTGTTATAAATAGTTGGACTATGCGACGACATCAGAATTCAACTGCAGGAAACTATTTATATCCATTGCTCTTTTATTTTATTTATTTCTTTTTACTTTTTTCTTTCTTTCTTTCTTTTATTCTTTTCTTTCTTTCTTTCTTTCTTTTATTCTTTTATTTCTTTCTTTTTATTTTTATCTTTCGTGTTTTTATTACTTTTTTATCTGTTTATTCATTTCTTATTTGTAAATTTCTTGTTTTGATTAATGTCCTTTCTTTCTGTGATTTTTTAAAACTTTTTTTCTCTCAACATCTCTCTTTCGTCCGTTTTTCATTCTTATTTCTCTCTGTCTGTGTGTCTTTCTTTTCTATTTCTTTCTTCCTATCTTTTTTTCTTTCCCGTTGCTTTTTTTTTTATCTGTCTTATTTTCATATTAATATTTATTAATAATGTTTATTCATTTCTTATTTGTCAGTCAGTAAAGTTCCATAAGTGATACACACTTTGGGCGATCATGTCTTGAATGAGACATGAATGACTGTGTAGAAGATCATCCCGCAGTAGGTTGCCATTGCTTTCTGCAGTAGACTGGTTGGCAGCCAAAGCTATAGAACATAATCTGTTTTACTATTTAACCTATAACTGGAGTGAATAGAGGGATTAATACTTTTCCCAAGGGTAATTGCGTGTATGTGAATGAAATGAATTCGACTGGTATTCGAATTCTTATTAATTTCTTATTTTGATAAATTTTCTTTTTTCTTTCTTTTTTTTGGGTTTTTTTTTTCTCAATACCTATCTTTCGTCCAATATTCTTTCTTATTTTTTCTATCTATGCGTCTTTCTTTCTTTCCTATTTCTTTCTTTCCATTTTTCTTTCTATTTTTCTTTCTCATTTCTCATTTTTTTTCTTCCTTTCTATAGTGTTAGTTTTTTCTTTCTATCTTATATGTTTTTAATTTTTTTCTTATTTTCTTTCTTGTACCTTTACTTTTTGGTCTAATTCCTTACTTCTATTCATTCTCTCTTTCTTTCATTCTCTCTCTCTCTCTCTCTCTCTCTCTCTCTCTCTCTCTCTCTCTCTTTCTTTCATATTATTTTTTATTTATATTTTATTTTTCATTAATTCCTTTCGGAAAGCACACAACAGATTTAGCTTGCTATTGGCGTTTTGGTTTTCCTTTCATCCAAATCTGATTTTCTGACATTTCTTTTTACTTTAAAATGATTAATGACTTGTTTCAATTGTCATGTGTTTTGTTGTTGTTTCTTTCGTACTTGACTAAAAGTTCGAGATGCATTAAAGTTCCACAGTTGCCATGCAACTAGAAACAGACAGCAATTTTACCTACATCATTATTTATTTTCACACTGCATTGGACACCATATTGAAATACTGAAAAATTGGAAGAAGAAAAGCTTCTAATATTATATATATATATATATATATATATATATATATATATATATATATATTATTTTTTAAACATATACTGTTAAAGATAACAGACAATGAATGTCTATTATGTTTAATCATGAGCCGTTCAAAACATCGTATTTTGGCTTTAATTTCAGGTGAAAATAAAAACAAAATTGTCCAACATTTGAATATTTTATATTATGCTGGTTCTAAGCTTACGGTTCATATGAATAATATATATATATATATATATAATATGTACGTAATATATATATATATATATATATATATATATATATATATATTACGGAAACTAACGAAGATTAACGAAACTAGTTATAAACAACCGACAATTTGAAATGATTTGTTTGAACATTATTTTTGATCGATATTCGTATTTAAATAGATATTCTGTTTATAATCAAACAGTATTATATATTTATTTCTACCGTCCTGATTATTGACGATAATCATCATGTTACGGAAATTAACGAAGATTAACGAAACTGGTTATAAACAGCCGACAACTTGAAATGATTTGTTTGAACATTATTTTTGATCGATACTTGTATTTAAGTAGATATTCTGTTTACAATCAAACAGTCTTTATATATTTATTTCTACCGGCCTAATTATTTACGATAAATTTTTGTTATGAAAATGTTTGTCATTCGGCAGAATTCGAACCTGCAACCGCTATCCACATAGGGGAAGCCACCAATTGATTTGGCGCGTCTTAGATCTCATTGACCACAAATGACCATCAGTCTAAACGAAGTGAAATCAAGCCTTTATCGTTAGTTTCCCTAACATGTTTACATTTGTTGCCATCACGATACATTTCAGATCAGATATAGTTATTACGATGAATCGAAAATTGTTTTATATAAGTTTGGTCTTCTGATATCTCGTCTTGTTCTCATTTAGTACTAGTTATTTATTGATGAAATTGTTTTCAGAAAGTCTAAGTCTCCTGAAACCTTCATTTGATTTACATGTTTAGTTTGTTCTCGTTCTTCTAACCCTGTCTTGTGATATCTCGTCTTTTTATCATTTAGTACTAATTTTGTTTCCAGGTAGTTTAACTTCTTATTTAGTACTGATCATTTATTGCTAATTTTGTTTCCAGGTAGTTTAACTCTGTACCCTTTATTTAATTTACGTGGGGTATATTATTATCGTTCTTCTGACCATTTCTAATGGTATCGCGTCTAGTCCTTATTTAGTACTGACCATTTGTTACTAATTTTGTTTCCAGGTAGTTTAACTCTGTACCCTTTATTTAATTTACGTGGGGTATATTATTATCGTTCTTCTGACCATTTCTAATGGTATCTCGTCTAGTCCTTATTTAGTACTGACCATTTGTTACTAATTTTGTTTCCAGGTAGTTTAACTCTGTACCCTTTATCTAATTTACGGGGTATATTATTATCGTTCTTCTGACCATTTCTAATGGTATCTCGTCTAGTCCTTATTTAGTACTGACCATTTGTTACTAATTTTGTTTCCAGGTAGTTTAACTCTGAACCCTTTATTTAATTTACGTGGGGTATATTATTATCGTTCTTCTGACCATTTCTAATGGTATCTCGTCTAGTCCTTATTTAGTACTGACCATTTGTTACTAATTTTGTTTCCAGGTAGTTTAACTCTGTACCCTTTATCTAATTTACGTGGGGTATATTATTATCGTTCTTCTGACCATTTCTAATGGTATCTCTCGTCTAGTCCTTATTTAGTACTGACCATTTGTTACTAATTTTGTTTCCAGGTAGTTTAACTCTGAACCCTTTATTTAATTTACGTGGGGTATATTATTATCGTTCTTCTGACCATTTCTAATGGTATCTCGTCTAGTCCTTATTTAGTACTGACCATTTGTTACTAATTTTGTTTCCAGGTAGTTTAACTCTGAACCCTTTATTTAATTTACGGGGTATATTATTATCGTTCTTCTGACCATTTCTAATGGTATCTCGTCTAGTCCTTATTTAGTACTGACCATTTGTTACTAATTTTGTTTCCAGGTAGTTTAACTCTGTACCCTTTATCTAATTTACGTGGGGTATATTATTATCGTTCTTCTGACCATTTCTAATGGTATCGCGTCTAGTCCTTATTTAGTACTGACCATTTGTTACTAATTTTGTTTCCAGGTAGTTTAACTCTGTACCCTTTATCTAATTTACGTGGGGTATATTATTATCGTTCTTCTGACCATTTCTAATTGTATCGCGTCTAGTCCTTATTTAGTATTAATCATTTATTGCTAATTTTGTTTCCAGGTAGTTTAACTCTGTACCCTTTATTTAATTTACGTGGGGTATATTATTATCGTTCTTCTGACCATTTCTAATGGTATCGCGTCTAGTCCTTATTTAGTACTGACCATTTGTTACTAATTTTGTTTCCAGGTAGTTTAACTCTGTACCCTTTATTTAATTTACGTGGGGTATATTATTATCGTTCTTCTGACCATTTCTATGGTATCTCGTCTAGTCCTTATTTAGTACTGACCATTTGTTACTAATTTTGTTTCCAGGTAGTTTAACTCTGTACCCTTTATTTAATTTACGTGGGGTATATTATTATCGTTCTTCTGACCATTTCTAATGGTATCTCGTCTAGTCCTTATTTAGTACTGACCATTTGTTACTAATTTTGTTTCCAGGTAGTTTAACTCTGTACCCTTTATCTAATTTACGTGGGGTATATTATTATCGTTCTTCTGACCATTTCTAATTGTATCGCGTCTAGTCCTTATTTAGTATTGATCATTTATTGCTAATTTTGTTTCCAGGTAGTTTAACTCTGTACCCTTTATTTAATTTACGAGGTGTATATTATTATCGTTCTTCTGACCATTTCTAATGGTATCACATTTTGTTCTAATCTAGTACTGATCATTTATTGCAGGTTTTGTTTCAAGTGAGTCTAAGTTTGCTGAACCCTTTTTTATTTAAATGGGATAGATTGATCTCTTTCAGCTGATCATGTCCAGATATATTTCATCTTCATCTTATTGAGTACTCATGTTTTTATTTCTAACATTGTTTTCATTGAGTCTAAGTCTGCTGAATGCTCTATTTTACATTTTGCTTCAATTATCTCGAAAATTTCGTATTTTCCTCACTTTTTTCGGTGTCCTCACCATCCACCTTTCGATCAACCGTTTGCTTGAAATCACCTCTTCCATTGTGATGAGATTGAACAGCATCTACTGTCACACTTGAAGCTTACTAAAAAAATAGTAAATAAGGATGTTATCTAGTTCTTGAAATTCAGACATAATTCTGAGGCAGACCTGTACGACCGGCATCCCCCTGTAATATGGGGGATTGATTTACAACAACTCGTCAAAGTCTTTTACTCCACCCCAAAGCGAGTGTATCCTATATAGGAGGAATCGATTTACTAGAACCTTATATGAGAAACTGCGCACCCCCTAAAATTCTTTAAATATATAATTTTTTCCAAATGTTTTTGCTAATCTGAAATTTTAGGGTCTAATCGATAAGAATACACTGAAAAAATTAAAATCAAATGAAAAGCAAAAATAAATACAGGGGTTGCCGGTCGAACAAGTCCGCCAATTCTGATTGCATAAAAAATTGTGTCTTTTAGCGACATAGTTGATGATCCAACATTTTACATTTCTAAATAGATATAAGTACAGCTTATTGAAGAGATATTAGGGCTTTCCGTTGGGAACGTGAGCCTACGCAAAGGTGAATGAAACAAGAAAACACCTTTATCGGCTGCTTCTATAACAGTTCTCCTCCACAACGATTCTTCTTTGAGAATCTAAGACCACTACTCATATATACGGCATCAATTCTCCATTCTTCACCTGATGATTAATGACTTTTATAAGAAAGGACTAGCAGTATAGCCTGGCGTTGCTCGAGTGTAATGAAAGCTTTAAAACTAATCCATCGTCCTGGAGCTCAGCCAAAAGAATATTCGTGTGAAGTTTGGTGAGAATCAGATAAAAATTGTGGATTTGTATAAAGGACATACAGACAGATAAACAGACACACACACAAACATCTTGTCTTATATATATATATATATATATATATATATATATATATATATATTATCAATTTTCTGCGCTATTGTAAGAACTGCAACCTTGAAACTTCTGAATATCGTTTCTTATGTCTTTGTCTATGAGTGAATCAAATTTGACTAAAATCGGACCACTCCTTCTATAACCCGATTTTTTCGATTCTCGATTTTCGATATTTATCGGGGATATCTCGACACAAATCCTAGCTAAGAACACTCGCAGATGCTTTTAGTACAACTGTGTAAATTTTCAAAACATTCGGTTCAGCTGTTTCGGAGTCTTATTTTAAACGAAATGTTAGACCAGAAGTTCCCAAACTTTAAACATTTCTATGCTACGCCCAAATTAATAATCTCTAAAGTGCTGATAGACCCCCACCCTCTGACATATAATTCATATTATTCCAAAAGTGAATGTAAAGAAAGCCGAAAAGACCATTAACTTTGTCTAGAGAAGCTTCCAGAATACATGGCAGACATGAAAAAGAAAAAGAAAAGTTCGAATTGGCCGCTGAATAAATTTGTGACTTTACATATCGAGATTCGTTTTTGTTTCTGACGGCCGAAAACATTGTGTATATATAAATAACTGGTCGGTGAGCATGTCAGAAAGTTAATATATGTGCGTGTTCGTCTGCTGGTTATTTTCGCACCGACTTGTTAAATTTTTTCAGTTTTCAGAATCATTGATTTTCATTGGCCAGAATTCTTTTTACACTGACACGCGAAATCTGATTTCGTCTTTTTTAAAACTAAATTTATTGTGAAATTTCCATGTCATGTTTTTCTAAGAAAGCAGATGAATTACTGTTCGTTCTCCTTTCCTCTTCTTTTTCTTTTTCTTTCTCTTTCTCTTTTTTCCGTTTATGATTTTTTTTCTTTCTTTCTTTTGTTTTTCTTTTGAATGAGCGAGGAAATGTTTTTTAGATTACCGTTACAAATATACATTCTGCATATGGGCACGTGAGTGTCTGTATGTGATTCCTCTCTGGATTATTTTGCATATTAACTGTTGTATCATTTGGGTCTGACGAGCAGTAGATATTTTGTGAAATACGTATTACCCATGAAATGTAGAATATCTAAAATTCATATATATATATATATATATCACTTATGAACGAGTTATTACGCGACCTAGGATTGTACCACGTGGTGTCTTCAGGAGATTTCTAATAAGTGATTTTTACTTAATGGAGATTTTTTTTGAACGAGCAATTTTCGAAATTAGAAGAAATTATAACCTTATAACTTCTAATTTTGAAAATTTCGCGTCTAAAAAATACCCCTTACATGAGAGTTCTTAAGAATAACGGTAAAAATCAGGTATTACAAATCATCTTAAGACACTGCATGGTAGAAACCTAGGTCACGTAATACTTTGTTTACAAATGGAAAATATTCAACAGTTATGCAATATAACTGAATTAAACAGTTTTTAATACAACTGTACGACTGTTTACTAGTATAATTTTATTAGGACCAAAAACTAAGTAATTAAATAATATATATATATTATATATATATATATAATATAGTCATCCACAGACAGATCTGTTTTGCTGTATCACAGCTCATCAGTACGGTTAGACATCTGATTGCTTTTTACCCAGGAATATATATAGAGAGTGTTGCAGTAAAATCCGTCACTTGACAAAAAAAAAAAAAAAAAGAAATAAGCAATAAAACTGAGACCCGACAGTTTATTTAGCAACAGTTAGTTGCATACTATATTATTTTCCAATGTAACCGCCGCCGACGGCGACAACTATCTAAAGGCGGGCGCCAAATCATTCACACGCTTTGGTGACCATGTCCTTGTCCATAGCGGTGAACGCCTCCACGACAACAGCTTTCAGAGAGTCGACCGTGATGTGGGTGTGCTTGTTGGTCTTGGCCTCGATCACGCCCCCAGGAGAAATAGTCAAGTGGGTTGCAGTCGGATGAGGAGGACGGCCACAAGTTCGGCGATTAGTGATGAGATTCTTCTCTGATGAAAAGTATTTTATCTAGGACCAGACAAGCAACAGGCCGAATGTCAAGTGGATCTGCAAAGACATCCAGGAGTTTCCCGTCGTGAAGCATACGAAGTTTCCCTCCTCCGTCACGGTCCTTGGCGTCATCTTCTGCGAGAGGTTTGTCATGCCTCCGTTTCTCTTTCAAAATGGATTGAGAGTCACTGCTACGATCTACCAAGAGGTGCTGCGGAGCGTGGTGAAGCCCTGGATGGACAAGATCGCCGCTGGATGCCCGTACATCTTCCTGCAGGACTCCGCTAATCAGGCCGGTAGAAATAAATATATAATAGTGTTTGATTAAAAACAGAATATCGACTTAAATACGAGTATCGACCAAAAATAATGTTCAAACAAAATAATTTCAAAATTGTCGGTTGTTTATAACCAGTTTCGTTAATCTTCGTTGATTTCCGTAACATGTTTACATTTGTTGAGATTACGATACATTTCAGAACAGATATGGTTATTACGATGAATCAAAAATTGTTAATTTAGGCTTAATTTTAGGCTCCTTGTCGGGGATGCGCTTCACGTTGGGAGCATCGGAGTTTGAGCAAAAGACTCACACCTATATTTCATTGTATTTCATTTGGATCCATTATGACAAAAGTATTAATGAACATTTCATTAACTAGGTTCTTCTCGTATTATGAAAGTCAACTCTATGGAAACTCACTGTGATTTTCGATTTGGTAAGCGATGTAATGATGTCATATATATCATCAAAAGCCTCCACGGAATCTCGAATACCTGCTGTGGCTATCTAACAGCTGCATATGACCAGATCAATAAAGACTTACTCTTGATGTTCATTACAAAAAGCCTTCCAAGCTTCCAATCCATTTAATGTATCGATCTAATAGATAAATTTATTGGCCTACAAAATCTGTGAAGTAGAAACGCTAATCCGGAAAATTAAAAACTTTATCAGGATTTAGCCAAAGAAAGAAATGAAAGCCCCAGTCTATTTAATAATTACCTAGAATATTCCCTGCTCATTTACAAACATAGGTGTGAAGAGATGGGGATTGATCATCTCACCCTATCGTATAAAACATCTCAAGCGAATCTACTAATAGAAGATAATGACTCTACTTTGACTTCTAAGGATAAAGTACTAATGATAATGATAGGTCATATACGCATTTGTCGATGTGGTCATATGGAATGACTCAGAACAAAAATTCAATATTCCAGTTTTCCAAGTGATAGGGCTCAAGTTAAACATTTCCAAAAAAGACTATGATCTGGAATTGGAATGAAAGCATACTATGTATCAATCATAAAAATACAAGTTGTGGAAGTCGTAGTCCCACAATTTTAACGTGAAAATAGGCAAATGTAATAAAGGATGTGCGTTGTGGTACAGTGGATATCGGCTTGGAACGAGAAACCGGGTAGCCGATTTCGAATTCCAGTTGAATCCATTGTATTCTCTTACGCGCAAATACCCTTGGGAAAGGTATTAATCCGTCTCTTCCTTCTAGTTATGAGTTAAATAGCAGGACAGATTGGGTTCTAGAGCCTTGGTCAGCAACCATTCTATCGCAGAAAGCAATGGCAACCTACTGCCGGATAATCTTCTGCCCAGTCAGTCATGTCTCGAAAGAGACATGATCCCCCAAGCGTGTATCACGCATGGCACTTAACTGACTGACTGAATCGCCATTTCTTCTCAGTTTCTTTTTCCTTTCTGCCCGTGGAACTCCCTTCCCCATGCTTGATACCCTAATAGCTGCAATCTCCAAAGTTTAAATGCAACGTAAACTGCCATCTTCTATCTCCTTGACTCCCAACTCTCATTTACCCTTTCTACACAAAACCTGTACTGCTTTCTTTGTTTTTCTTTTTTTTCCTCTCTTTTAATTTTAACCTTATGCACACCAGTGGCAATACTATCTTGCCGGGGTTGAAACGATTATAAAAAACAAACAGCAAAACAACTGAGATACCACGGCGTATGAATCAGTTATATACAAATTTAATGTTGGAGAAAGACATGAAATACAACCTGGTATGAGCACAACTGTTTGCTATTTGCCTTGTCCCCGCCATAAAAGAGCTCGCATTTGCTTAGCATGTGAAGCTACTGCAGTCAAAATGAAAAAAGAAAAAGCACTTACCACTCTACCGTAATCCATCCTCGGCCAGATATCGTAAAAGAATGAGGGGGGACTTGCATTGCATTTTTATACACTAAAAGATGCAATGCATTATGGGATCACAGGAAGACGCAAAAGGATTATGGATATAAGTACAGATATAAAAGCAAGGAATTTTTTTCCCAGTGGAGGGATTTGAGAACAACGTTCACAGTTGACGGCTGAAACGTCTGTTAGTGAGATTTTGAGAAAGAACTTGAGAAGGAACGACTGGATTGGAATACCGGCTGGGAGAGCCACAATTCACTCGCTTTTTGCTGATTTAAGTTTATTTCGCCACGGAATTTAAACCTAGAATATGCTGTAGGAAAATACCACAAACAACCGATCTGAAAACTCCAGTTATGTCCTTAAACAGCCTAGTCAGATCGTTCATTTCATATTGATGCTACACCTGACGCCAAAACTGTCCAGAACTATATAAATGGTGTGCTATATAGGACGCTTTCTTAGAGCTACACTTAAAAATGCTTTTGATTAGTTTATTCTTGGCAAAGACAGTCCCCCCCATCAAACCTTGTGTATTGGTGCTACATTATCACTAAGAACTTTGCCAAATAACATAAAATACATTTTTTTTTAATCATCTCACCCCAAGCAAGGCATTCCACTGCCACTATTGCGCATGGGGCTACATAGGGGAAGGTAAAGAGAAGGAGTGGTTAGACATAGTGAATGTCAGGAGGAAGGTGACAGATGAGTAAGGATACCGAGGATGAGGGTTGGGCAGATGGGAAGAGTGTTTGATATAATGGGAGCAAGTTAGTGTGTTAGGAGGTGTCTATTGACCTTACATTTAAACTCCTGGAGATTGTAGCCGTCGGGGAAGCAATCGTGTGGAAGGGAATTCCACAGTCGGGAAGTGCGAGGAAAGAAACTGTTGGAGTAGAAGTTGCGGTTGCATTTTATCGGTTTCACTGTAAAAAGGTGGGATCTAGTTGCTAATCTAGTATCTCGTGCAAATTCGTATTTAGTGGGTACCAGTGATCTAAGTTCCTCGGAGCAGAAGCCGAAAATTTATGAACATTTATGAAAACAGGTGAATATCCAACAGCAGCGACAGCTAAAATGGATATCTTAAACAGAAAATAATGATATAATTAAGATGCTGATATTCCACAAAACTTTAAAAAAAAGATTAGGAAGGAAACCATCACTAGAGGAAAGAGCGATAACAGCTACTGAACTTGAAAAATGTGATTCACCAAAAAATGTTGTTAAGAAAAAGATTTTATCAATTAAATCCGACAGTAGCAAAGGCTTCTCTGCAATGAACCTCAAACGTTACTTTATTCGGAGATGGCTAATATAACCATTGTTATTTCTTCTCCTGAACACAAGATAGTCGCTACATAAAAAGTTACTTATCTGTAATGATAATAAATTATTTAAAGTCAGTTCTCTGTGCGGGGCCCGGAAGTTTTTCCCACCTGAGTCCTTCCTGCACATCTATAAATCTACCATCCACCCGTGTTTTGAATACTGCTACCACATCTGGTCGGGTGCCCCTGCTATTCTTCTCGGAGTTCTTGACAACATACAACGGACAATCTGTCATGTGATCGATGCCGACTTGGCAGCCCGGCTGCAGTCACTCTGTCACCGGCGTGATGTGGCTTCCCTGTGCCTTTTCTATAAATACTTTCACGGCTTCTGCTCCGATGAGCTTAGTTCACTGGTGCCCCCTATGTATGAATTTGCAAGTGATGCTAGATTAGCAACTAGGTCCCAACCTTTTACAGTGAAACAGATAAAGTGTAACCGCAATTTCTACTGAGCTTCTTTTCTCACACTTCTCGCTTGTGGAATTCCCTTCCATATACTTGCTTCCGCGACAGCTACAATCTCCAAGAATTTAAATGCAAGGTCAATAGACACCTCCTATCACACTAACTCGCATCCATTTTCTCAAACACTCTTCCCAACTATCCAACCCTCATCCTTGGTATCCTCATCCGTCTGCCACCCTCCTTCCGACATTTTCAAATAGCTAACCACTCCTTCTCATCATTTTCCACTATGTAACCCCCTGCGCAATAGTGGCAGTGGAATACCTTGCTTGGGGTGAAATGATGAAAAAAAAAGTATTTTTATATTCCACAAGAGATTTTGTTCTTACGTAAGCATTTACAATAGCAAATGTAGTTTCATATAAATATATCTCTCCGAATGTTTGAACTAATCGCATTATCTTAGCATAAAGTCTGGGACTGCTTTTACCAATACTGACTAGTATCGAACAATGAGTGGAAAATGTATCTGGACACTGAGGAAATAGTTAATATTTACTTCCGATGTTTGCATTTACTTTAAAATTGGCCTAGGCATGCGTAACGATTAACCGAAGCGGAAAGTGAAACCGAGAAATCGAGTTTAAATCCCGGCCTCATTTGATGCCTTTTCGTTTGCATGAGTACACCCCAGAAAGAGAATAAAAACAATCTCCTCTCCTGTGACATTTTCACGTAATCCAGTATGACTGGGTAGGTGGCTAGAATGAAATTTCGGTGATCACCGTCATTGTTCTGTAGTGGGCCGAGTGGGTTACACGCCAATGTTAGTTTCTATGACCTTGATATCGATATAAAGTTTTTAATACTCTGCCACTTACTGAAAATTAAATTACCCATTTTTCACCTGGAGAAAAGTTTCTTTGTTTATCACGTAATGTTAAATAGTACATCGAACATGGACTGTATTAGTCGGCTTTCATATAGAAAATGTTCCTGACTACTTTTTCATAATCATTTCACCGTAAGCAAGGCAGAACCGCCCACCAGTACGCAGGGGGTTCTTCTTCTTCTTTTATATGCCCTCTCCTGTCAGGACGTAAGTGTTCATGGCTTTCCACATCTTCCTATCCCTGGTGGCTCTTAGCACGCCTTCTCCTGTTACACCACGCAATGCTCGTTCTGTCATCCACCTGCTCAAGCCCATCAATCTAGAATATAAATGCATAGAAACTAGCATGGCCACAAAATTAGGGATCAGTTTATATATTGATTATAATATAGATTTGGTCCCCCACTTTATATCCACATTATAATTTCTTATAAACAGTAGGCATATATATTCTTCTTCTATGTGCCCTATTCTTTCAGGAAGTAGGCGATCATGGCTTTCCACATCACCTTGTCCCTGGTGGCTCTTAGCACGCTTTCTCCTGTTACACCATGCAACCCTCGTTGCGTCATCCACCTGATCAGGTCCTTCACATATGTTAACCGCTGCTTTGCTCTGTCTCTTTTTTCCCCTCTATCTGGCCTTTAAGTAACAGGTTCTCCAAGCCCTCCTTCCTCATTGTATGTCCCAGGAATTTCAGCTGTTTTTTCCTGATGCTCAGTATTAATTTCCTTTTCGTTTCCATCATTTCCAAAACCTCATCATTGCTCACATGCTCGATCCATGATATCCGCAGCATCCTTCTGTAGAACCACATTTCAGTTGCTTCAAGTTTTTCCTTCATCTTCGATGATATTGTCCAGCATTCACTGTCATTTTGAAGAACTGACATTACATCGCAATCCAGTACTCTCCTCTTTGTTTCTAGTGAAATTGTCCTGTTTCTTAATACTTTACTCAACTTCTGGAATGCTTCTTTAGCCATGCTAATTCGCCTTCGGATCTGTGTAGCACTTTCCGTCTTCTGTTAGAACACTTCCTAGGTATTTAAATTTCTGTATCTGCTTGATTTTAGAGGCCCTCACCTGTATTTGGCATTTTGGGTTGCTCTTTTTGCTGATGGCCATGCATTCGGTTTTCTTGCAGTTCTTTCTTGTCACTCTCTTCAACTACCTTCTGTAGGAGGTCTTCTAGTTTTCTTTCTGTGTCTGCTATCAGCACTGTATCACATTATTGTTTAAACTGTGGCCTCCGATGATGAATCCTGGCATAGCATCTAGGATTCTCAGAATAGTCTCACTGTATAAGTTGAATAGATCCGGCGAAAAGACGCATCCTAAGCCCCTTTCAATCTTAGTATCTGAATTTATTACCTGTCCGTATGCAGACTGTTTGCTGCCAGTAGAGATTCTTAGGTCTTTATCAAGTATGCCGAGGCTGCCAAGTATTTCCATCATTTCTTTGTGGCGTATTTTGTCAAACGCCTTTACATAATCAATAAAACATAGGTACAAGTCCTTTACAGTGAGAGAAAAAAGAAGATACTGGATATGTTGAAAAAAAGATAAGACATGCGTGGGAATCAAGCAGATAGAAGATGATAATTGATGTTGCATTTCAACTTTTGGAGATTGTAGCTATCAGGGATGCAAGAGAAAAAGCGAGAAAAGAAACTGTCAGAGTAGAAAAGGAAGTTGCATTTAAATATTTTGACGGTCAAAAGGTGGGACCTAGATGCCAATCTAGTAACACGCATAAATACACGTGGTCCGGGAACCTGGGAAAAAGTTCGTCAGAGCAGTTGCCGTGAAAATATTTGTAGAAAATACAGAGGGAAGCCACATCACCTCGGTGAGAAAGTTACTAAAGTTGAGCTGCCAGATCAGGATCGATTATATAGCAGATCTTTCTCCGGATTTTGTCGAGCACCTCAAGATGAACAGCAGAAGCACCCGACCAGATAACATAACAGTATTCAATGCTCGGACAAATAGAAAATTTATAAATGTGATTCTGATGTGTGTGTGTGGGGGGGGGGGATTCGTGGCCCACATAAACATACAGAGAAGTGAATGAGAGAGACAATTCAAATCATTTTGCTAAAATATTGAGGGGTGGAAGGAACTCCTTGTTACAAAAACGTCACATCGACTTTTTATTAATTTCTGATTCCTTAATTCACTGTCGAATGAAAAGGTTCTTGATCCCTTCATATACTACTTTTTCATTTTTGTGATGACCCATGGCTGTTCTTGTGACTATCAAGTGACACGTTCAAATATATTATACTAGCAGTATAGCTCGGCGTTGCTCGGGTGTAATGAAAGCTTTAAAACTAATCCATTGTCCTGGAGCTCAGACTCTTTGGAGGTTAGCACGAAAAACTAAAAAGCAATAGTTGTTTCCAGTTAAAGTGAAACCGTAGACTGAAAGAAAAATGAATGGATGTAAGTTAAATTTTGATTTCCTGGTATTTCCTATGAATTTTGAAAGTTAGATAAGACCTCTGAGTAAATGGTATCATGGCTGAGACTAAGAATTACAATTATACCAACTTAGAGTCAAACCCGAAGGAAAAACTAAAATAAAAGGGCTGAAAAAATACAGACATACAGGCAGATAAACAGACACACACACAAACATCATGCCTTATATATATATATATATATAACGATTTTCTGCACTATTGTTTGAATTGCAACCTTGAAACTCTGAATATCGTTTCATATGTCTTTGTCTATGAGTGTATCAAATTTGATTAAAATCAGACCACTCCTTCTATAACCCGATTTTTTCGATTATTGATTTTCGATATTTATCGGGAGTACCGCGACACAAACCCTAGCTAAGAACACTCGCAGTCGCTTATGGTACAACTGTGTAAAATCTCAAGAAAATCGGTTAAGCCGTTTCGGAATCTATAGGTAACGTACACTCACACAGAGACACACACACATACACAGACAAAGTTTCATTTATAATAAGTTTAGATTAGATAAGCAGATATAAAAAAATATATATTTTTAAAAATGTTAAGTAGAACAGAATATAAAGTAATATTGGTCTATATTCTTCTCCACTTGCATTGAAAATTTTGGAGTTTCCAGTAATATTACACCAGGATATAATGTCACCCCAGTCCTTCACTACGTTGCTTTCTTCGGAAACTGCGCCCATTGTTAAATGGGAGGAAAGTTCAAGCAAGTAAAATAATAATGGAATTATGCAAAATAATTAATTGTTGTTATTTTTTATTTTTTTTTTTAATCATTTCACCCCGAGCAAGGCAGAAACGCCACTGATGTGCAGGGGGTTACATAAATGTAGAAAGATTAATTAGAAAAGAGTAAAGAGTACAAGCTAGTTAGAAAGGAACAATAGAAAGCTGAGAAAGCAGGTGCAATGACAGATACATGGGCGGAGAGAACGTGAAGATTATACAGGGGAGGGGAGAGAGCTAGAGTCCAGTGGTTAGTAGGTGAGTATTAACTTTGCTTTTAAATTTCTGGAGGTCGTAGCCGTCAGGAAAGCAAGAATACGGGAGTGAGTTCCACAGGCGGGAAGTGCGAGAGAGGAAGCTGCAGGAGTAGAATTGTCGTCTGCGTTTGGCTAACCTGATTGTGAATGGGTGGGACCCAGTTGCCAGTCTGGTTGCACGGGTAAACACCTGTTGAGGAGGCATCAGTGACTTAAGCTCATCCGAGCAGAAGCCATGAAAGTATTTATAGAAGTGACAGAGGGAGGCCACATTTCGACGATGGGAAAGTGGCTGCAGACGAGTCGCCAGATCAGTACCTATCACATTACAGACTCTCCTTTGGAGCTTGTCAAGAACACTGAGGAGAACGGCAGGGGCACCTGACCATAAATGGCAGCAGTACTCCATGCACGGACGTATGGTTGACTTGTATATATGCAGGATGGATTCAGGTGGAAAAAACATCCTGGATCGACATAGTGACCCAATCTTCTTAGCAGTAGATTTTGCTATGGATTCAATATAGTGCTTCCATAATGTTAAATATCTCTATCAGTAAGATTTTATCTGTTATTCAGTTATTCACAAGTGGAAAACGTTTGGTTCCACCAAAAACTCTTCTCAAAATAGCACACCACAAAAAGTATTTTTGAGCAACTGGAACATTTCTAAAAATATCCAAAATATATTACTCTTAGTATTGAAAAGGTCAGGAATATTTACACTTGTGAAAGGTATTAATCTATCGCATCTTCTTCCAGCTATGGGTCAAATAGCAGGACAGATTGGGTTCTATAAGCTTGGTTGCCAACCAGTCTACCGCAGAGAGTACTGGCAACCTACTAAAGGAAATTTTCTGCCCAGTCAGTCATGTATCTTTCGAGCAATGATCCCCCAATAGTATATCACGTAAGCTACTTAATTGATTGACTGAAACCCCAAGTGATGTGCTTGAAGTGTAATGGTTAGCGACTGAGAAAGGGAAAATTTGAAAGTATAATTGGTTTTCTGTGTGAATTTTATCCATGTCATGCGCCTACAACCTAAATGAATTGGGCTCTTTCTCACATGAAACTCACTCACACGGAAAATACTGTTGTTGAAAAAACAAAAACAAAAAGCCCCGAAAATTTACAATGAATTTCATTCGCAGGTAATTAAAGATCTATTTTTAGAAAATCGTTCTTTACAAAAACTAACGACAATTAAAATATTTATCCACCGTCCATGTATTGTATTGAGAAATTATGACTGAACCTATTAAAGAAATACGGAATAAATTACAGGGTGAAGTTAGGAGTTATACGGAAAAGGAAAATGCAGGACCTTCTACAGAAGTTCTACAGAAATGCAGGGCCTTCTACAGAACTGAAAATAAACGACTGAGCATAAATCTCAAGAAAACTTGATCAAAACTTGCATGGTCATCAGCAAAAAGAGAAGCCCAGTGTGTCAACTGCAAGTCGGAGAAACTAAAATAAATCTAGTAAAGAAATTCAAATTCCTATGAAGTGTTTTGGCACAGGATGGAAAGTGCGACACGGAGATCCAAAGACGCATTTCAGAAGCGAACCTGAGTACTGAAAAATACAGGAAAATCTCATTAGAAACAAAGAAAAGAGTGCTGGACTGCTATGTGATATCTGTCCTTCTTTATGGGAGTGAATGCTGAACGATCTCACCAAAGTTGAAGGAGAGGCTTGAGGCAGCAGAAATATGGTTTTACAGAAGGATGCTGAGGATACCATGGATGGAGCACGTGTGCAACGATGAGATTGTTGGAAAGGATGCAAACGAGAAGAAAACTCATAGTAAATATCAGGAAGAGACAAATGAGACACGTATGAGGAAGAAGGGCCTGGAGAACTTAATACTCACAGGTCGGATAAATGGAAGGAGAAACAGGGGAAAGCAGTGCGAGACGTACTTGTAAGGTTTGAGTAAATGGTTGACGGAGCGGGGCTTAGAAGAGATACCAAGAGAAAATTTCTTGAAAGTAACAAGAAACACAGCCAGGTGGAAGTACATGATCGCCTACGTCCTGAAGGGACACGACACATAAAGAAAAAGAATGTGCATGCAGTATGAACAAACAGGTGCTACTTAGTCTCCAAGAGAGGCCAATATGACCAAATGAACATTTTTTCCTCCATTGCATTATTTATTATCTTATCCGCGTTATGCATATTTTGCTCAGTATTTTCTTAGTTTGTACCAAAAAAAATTCCACTTGAATTCCTTTGGGCGATCATGTCTCGAAAGAAACATGACTGACTAGGCAGAAGATTATCCCGCAGTAGGTCGACATTGCTTTCTCCAGTAGACCGATTGCCAACCAAGGCTATTGAACCCAATCTGTCTTATTATTTAACCCATAATTGAAAGAAAAGGGACAGATTAATACCTTTCCTAAGAGTATTTGTGCGTAATTGAATTCAAAATTATCCCGCAGTAGGTTGCCATTGCTTTCTGCGGTAGACTGGTTACTGGCCAACGCTATAAAACCCAATCTGTCCTGCCATTTAGCATATAGCTGGAGTGAGAAGAGATAAATTATAATAAATCAGTATATAAATAATTAGTAATTAGTGGGGGATCATTTTATTATTTTATAACAATAGAAAACAGATCCCTCACTTTATGCCCTGTAGACGTTTTAATTGTTTTCAACTATTATATTGTCAGTCAGTTAAGTGCCATACGTGATACACGCATTGGGCGGTCATGTCTGACTGGGCAGAAAATTATCCCGCAGTAAGTTGCTATTGCTTTCTGCGGTAGAGTGGTTGTCAGTCAAGGCTATAGAACCCAATCAGTCCTATTATTTGACCCATAACTGAAGGGAAGAGACGGATTAATACCTTTCCCAAGGGTATTTGTGCGTAATTGAATGCAAGGGTAATCTGCGTGAAAACGAATATAACGAATCGTGCAGGAATTCGAACTTGGCTCTCCGAGTTTCAATCTCGTACCTGTATCCATTACATTACCCACACATTTAAGCTTACAGCACCTGGAATTTTCAAACAGGCACCCATCTAGTTACTGACCAAGATCATTGTTGCAATCGTACGGGATGTAGTGTTTCCACGTGATATGACTGTCAACAGGAACCAGTTCGAGCGATCGACCACTTTAAGCAAAATCTATAAATTCTACATTCTACGAATGTTTTTTCTCGTAGGTTAATCCAGGTTATGAATTTTGTTTACCAGTCCTCTTGGATTTCGGGATTCAAACGATGACCGAATCGAGAATCTTGATATGATTAGAGTAAACAAGAAAAAAAAGGTCAGCTCATGGATTATAACATCCCGGCAAAATATGGAGTTGTTCTTGAAGAAACTGTTGTGGATTCCGGTTGAACCGCACAAAATAATGAACATCAAAACAGGTATTTGAGACAAAAAAATAAGTTATATTAAACGTAAAGATAGAAACTAGAACGTAGGTTAGTAATCCAGAAATACGATTAGTAAGGAATATATATATATATATATATATATGTTTTTGAATTGAAGCCGTGCTGGAATTAGTATGTACACGCCGAACCTGACGAACCTGACGATTGCAGTGTAATACTATTCTGGCTGAGTGGAGCTCAGAGCTACTATGACTATTGACGCGGTATTCTCTGTAAAACTTCGGTATCGCTCGGTAATTTACGGACCTCTCCATGTTCTCTTACGGTTCTGACGTATCTCATTATGGCAGGAGTATATGTATACTCAAGTCGAGTCCATTATCACAGAAAAAGGAGAGATCCCACAACAGAAACTAAAACGGCAGATACGCATATCGACATTAACAGGGTGCTGTAGAAATAGCGAGTTATAAAGATGAGAGTCATCCGAATCGTTATCAGATTACTATGAACGATCCTCCAAGATCTAAGGAAAAACTGGGAGTTTGAAATTTAAGTGAAGTATGGGAACGATGCAGACGTTAAAAACTATAAATGTAACCAGGAAAGTGTTGGGATATTGAGATGATATGAGCTCAGTTTATTTTCACTGTTTTTTATAATAAAATTCTATCGTGTACCCGGTTAAGAGTCCAGCAAGAAAATAATACAACAACAACCAAAATAGGAAAAAAAAACGAATATATATTAACACAGCAAAATACAATCCGTGCAACTCTGTTAGTATAACGAATAAATAGGGGTTATGAAGTAATACTAGCATTGGGACTCGTACGGTAGCAGTCTTGGCTATCACTGCCTATTGCTCTCCACTGATCTGCTTATGCTGACCTCCTGTTGATCATTCACTCTCTGAGCTCTCTGCTTCTGATCTGCGGATCTCTCACTCCGCCACCTGAGAAGGGAAGTATATTTAGTTGTAGGAAGAGTTCAATCCGTTGTATTGGGTAATACCACCATAACAAATTCACTCAATGAAATACTCAAGCTACAGTGTTACTGTTAATATAGTAATAAAAAAAACAGGTGTGTAATATGAATGAAAGATGAGCAGGTGGAAATTAAGAGCATAAGAAGGATAGATAACGATTATACCTTGACTTGCAGATATTAATATTTCAGCGTTCAGAGAAGCACCCACTCGAGTCGGTTTCAGATATTGGCAGTACTTGAAGGGGGAAAGCTATCGAATTAGAGCTTTCTGGTTACGTCTAAAACACGAAGAAAATTGTCTGTGGAAGTACCAGTATTTCTTTGCTGTAATCGCCTGAATTGGCGGTACTAAAAAAAAAATGTGAGTCATTTGAATATTTACCAGGGAAATAGCAAGAGAGTCGCGATTTGCTTGCAACTTTGCGCCTCTAGGCTACAATTTTGAGTAACCACGACAGGCAATCTCTCCTGCCACTCATAAGCATGGGCCAAGCAAGTCTCCCCGAAAGCAATACACTGCGCCTCCTCGTCCTTACCCTATCTTCCGACCTCAAGTGGAATCATAACATTGAATCAATAGCTAATTCCAATGCTAGTAATTTAGGGTCCCTGTGTCGGGCCAGAATGTTTTTTTTCCGCTTGAACCCATCTTGAACATATGCAAATCAACCATCCGACCGTGCATGGAATACCGTTGTCATATCTGGTCAGGCGCCTCTGCTGTTCTTCTCAGTGTTCTCCACAGGCTCCAAAGGAGAATCTCTAATGTGATTGGTCCCGACCCGGCAGCTCGACTCCACCCACTTTCTCACCGTCGGAATGTGGCTTCCCTCTGTCTCTTCTACAAATATTTTCATGTCTTCTTCTCTGACGAACTTATTTCACTGGTGCCCCCTCCGCAAGAATTTACTCTTGCAACCAGACTGGCAACAAGGTCCCACCCTTTTTACAGTTAAATCAATCAAATTCAGGTGACAATTTTACACCAGCAACTTTTTTCTCGCATTTCCCGGCTGTGGAACTCCCTTCCATATACTTGCTTTCCTGGTGGCTACAACTTTAATTTAAACGCAATGTCAAATACCATTTCTTATAGAATTGACTTCAGTCCTTTGTACATCACCCAGTTCTTTTCCTTTCTTTCTACCTTCGCAACTGTCTTCACCCCTGTGTTCACATCCTTCTCTTACCATTTTTCGAGCATCCCCTGTAACTGGTTCATCTTTCTCTTAAGTCTCCTTCTGCCTAAAACTTTAACTTTTCTATGTAGCACCCTTCACATCAGTGGCGATACCGCCTTGCTTGGGGTGAAATGATTAAAAAAACTGAATGAATAAAATTAATAATAGACTATGGAGCTTTCCTAATGAATCAGAATTCTTCTAGTAATGACTGTTTATGTTGCTTTCAAGTTTCATGACCTTTTAATACAAATAGAAATTTCCTTGTTGATCCATTAAATACATATTATTTAAGTTCATAAGAGCTTATCGAATTAAAATAGATTAAAGTAAAAATTATAATTATAAATTCAGGTCGTGATATACAGATTTAGGAGTGTACAATTCTAAAGAGGAACATTCCTTCATTACACAAGGCTTGATCGTCCTAATTAACACCCAGCAGTAGACATTCACTGGAAATAAATCCTCTACAAAATTTACATTATTCGGACTATTGTCCTTATCTTTGGTCACAGAGACAAATACTGAAATACTGAAAAATCATCTCTATTCCCTTAGGTAGTTCAACTCGAACAGCTTTTAAAGATTACATCCGGCAGCAGGGTCTCTGGACGGGATATTAGCATGTTTTGATTTCTGTTCTTACCAAGGTTCATTTTGATCCGGTATTGTAACTTTTTGGGTTCTAGTTATAGGCAAATATTGAATTCCCAAACAAAAACAAAACAAAATTCGATGAAAGTTTAAAAATACATTTTAATTTCTGAATACCAGAAAAAACATTTTTCTGTAAAAATGACCAACAGTACATATTTACAGTAAAATTACTAACAATATAGTGCATAGCAAAATGACCAACAAGACATTTTATCTGTAGTTGTAGACTTACAATTGCGTTCAAAATATATATAGTTAGCGCGAAAAAATTTTTCAAACTGTTTAGATTTATGCATTAAACAGCCAATATATATCGATACGCCGCTGAAAGAAATTTTATTAACCTACATAATATTCTACCATATCTTAAAGAAAGCAAAACGTATTCCAAAAATGGCTTCAACAAAACTTCAACACAAAACGATTATATCACTACTTCTATTGTCCACAAAAACATGTATATACACAAAAGCTGAGTATCATCTACCATGCATTCAATTGCGAAAGAAGAATAAAATTTCATGTTTTTATTAATTAAAAGATTCCCTGAAAATTAAATTTCGGAATTAAATGACTCATAAGGAGTCGATATGATGTTAAACGAACAAATCAATATTTCCAAGAACTGCTACTCTACCGGCCATAATTATTAGGCCTGGCCAGTGTTTTAAAAAATGATGTATTTCATTTTATTTTTTAGTATTTATTGCCAAGTAAATAAATGAAAAATGAAAATAGAATGGTTCTTTGTTACTATTACTTTGCAAAATTTTGCAAGGCAATTAGCAACAATTTACCCATCGCACCCTGTAATTATGGCCGCTATTATATATATATATATATATATATATATATATATATATATATATACAATAGCGGCCATAATTATTAGGCCAACCCAGTGTTTTAAAATAATGATGTATTTCATTTTATTTTTTAGTATTTATTGCCAAGTGAATAAATTAAAATGAAAATAGAATGGTTCTTTGTTACTATTACTTTGCAAAATTTTACAAGGCAATTAGCGACAGTTTACCCATCGCACCCTGTAATTATGGCCGCTATTATATATATATATATATATATATATATATATATATATGTATATATACAATAGCGGCCATAATTATTAGGCCAACCCAGTGTTTTAAAATAATGATGTATTTCATTTTATTTTTTAGTATTTATTGCCAATTGAATAATTGTAAATGAAAATAGAATTTTTTTTAATACTGCACAATAACATGTGCATCGAATGAATTTATAAATATTCAATAATTACCTATATTGCAGTTTCATCAATGAAAGAATGAAGAAAATTTAGGGTGATTCGGACTCGTTTGTGTTTGCTTCCTTGCCTTGAGAATTTTGCAAAGTTATAAAGTAATAATAACAAAAGAATCATTCTATTCTAATTTAGAATTATCCACTTAGCAATAAATACTAAAAATAGTATGAAATACGTTATTTCTTTTAAAAATCCGGGGTGGCCTAATAATTCTGACCAGTATTGTACGTTGTGGAACAGACTTTAGACAAGATACTTGCTCGATGCCAGCAATCTTTATGTTTCTTATGACTAATCGATATAGCTCCTATATATTCTCTTAAGCAGCAGATCTTACGACTTCCTTCCATTCTTACTTGTAAAAACCTCAATTATTACCCCTCTACCTTGAGTGGCTGACTGGCCTTGCATTGAGACAGTAAAAATATAATTATAATAATTACAAAATTAACAAGCTTTTCTATTCCAATGAATCAGGCGTGAAGCGCATAATTTCCATTAACAACTCTTTTTTTTTTCTTTTTTTTTCATTCTTATCATTATTGATTCTTTCTTTTTCTCCGTGAAACAGCGTCTCGTGTACATAATTTTTATGCCGTTAGAATCAAAACAGAAGGATCCATTATTTATCGGAGGTAATGTCAGCATGTTACGCTTGTGCTAATTAAATTACTAGCTGACGGGGTAACAAGCAGAATTAGGAAATAATATTAATATCAAGACACATGAAGTCTGACAGTCCCGAATGACAACGACCAGAAATCTTGTGTGAATAGGCAAATTCATATACGATTTGGTGGATGTCAGCGAGGGCCGAAAATATATGACGTCACTTAACCTCCAGTGAAAGCAATTAAGATTTCAGTGACGAACTCTACCAAAAGAGAGAGCATTATAACCAATTCAATTAATTAATCAAAAGAAAATATATATCTAAATTAATGAAGTAAAGACATTCTGAATATTCTTGAGATTTTGCACCCAGTTCCAAGTAGCGCCCCATTTCCAATGAAGCAAGGTAAAATCATTTAACATCAACTTTTTATGCGATAAAAATTGATTTTAGAATGTCGGGTGTTGAGCTCTTAACGGAGATCAAAAATTCGAATTCAATTAATTTTTTTTTGTTTTAATGTTGAAGGCATCTTTAAAGGCAACTCTTTCGTTCCCATCGACCAAATCAAGAATATAACAGAGGGATAAATCGATCGGATAAAAATATCGAGTGATTCAATAAATGAGGGTTATTTACAGATTCTAATAAATTAGTTTGGTACAAGATCATTTTAATGAAGCACAAAAT
The DNA here is from genome assembly GCA_037127315.1 of Ascarosepion bandense. Lineage (NCBI taxonomy): Eukaryota > Metazoa > Mollusca > Cephalopoda > Sepiida > Sepiidae > Ascarosepion > Ascarosepion bandense. The sequence goes on along the minus strand of JBBBDQ010001014.1, from coordinate 2,794,194 downwards.
AAACTTGCATTTCGGCAGTGAATATCGACTTGTGCAGCGAGACTATTTTGAGGACCCTAGATATTATGCCCGGATTTGTAACCAGAGGCCACAATTTGAATAACATAAGGTACGCAAATGATACAGTGCTGATTGCAGACACGTAAAGGAAACTACAAGACCTCCTACAGAAGATAGCTGAAGAGAATGACAAAAGAAAGACTAAAATAAAACTCCAAGAAAACCGAATGCATCATCATCAGCAAAAAGAGCAGTCCAAAATGCTAAATACAGTGAGGTCATACTAAAATCAACCAGGTACAAAAATTTAAATACCTGGGAAATGTTTTAACAGAAGAGGGAATGTGTGACACAGAGATCCGAAGGAGAATTGGCATGGCGAAGGACGCGTTCCAGAAGCTGAGTAAAGTAATGAGACAGGAAACTTTCCCTAGAAACAAAGAAGAGAATACTAGATTGCTATGTGATGTCAGTTCTTCAATATCATAGTGAATCCTGGACAATATCGTCAAAGATGAAGGAAAAACTGGAAAGCAGCTGAAATGTGGTTCTACAGAAGGATGATGCGGATATCGTGGACCGAGCATGTGGGCAATGATGAGGTTTTTGAAAGGATGGAAATAAAAAGGAAATTAATATTAAGCATCAGGAAGATACAACTAAAGTTCCTGGGATATGCGATGAGGAAGGAGGGCTTGGAGAAACTGATACTAACAGGCCAGATAGAGGGGAAAAGAGACAGAGGAAAGTCACTGATAACATATTTGAAGGGCCTGTGCAGGTGGATGACAGAACCGGGATTACAGAAAAAGTGGGTTCAGAGTCACCAGGAATAGGGAGACGTGAAAAGCCATGATCGCCTACGTCCTGAAAGGACAAGGCACATAGAAGAAGAAGAAGAAGAAGAAGAAGAAGAAGAAGAAGAAGAAGAAGAAGAAGAAGAAGGATATCGACTCGGAATGACAAATGGGTTTAAATCTTTTCTATTCACTTACGTACCAATATCTTTGGGAAAGATATTAAACCGTCTCTTCCCTCCAGTTATCTACATTAGTTGATTGGAGCCCTTCGTGATGATGTAATGGTTAGCACGCTTGTTTCGTTAAATAATTTAAGACTGGTTAGTAAATTCGAACATCGCTGGGTGTTCCAACATATTCGTCATTGTGTGAGATCTAAGCTGCTCCTAGAAAATCGGCCTATTACATTATTTGATTGGAGCACTTCGAGATGATGTAATGGTTGGCACGCTTGTTTTGTTAAATAATTTAAGCCTGGTTAGTAAATTCGAACATCGCTGGGTGTTCAAACACATTCGTCCTTGTGTGACATCTAAGCTGCTCCTAGAAAATCGGCCTATTACATTAGTTGATTGGAGCACTTCGAGATGATGTAATGGTTGGCACGCTTGTTTCGTTAAATATTTTAAGACTGGTTAGTAAATTCGAACATCGCTGGGTGTTCCAACACATTCGTCCTTGTGTTACATCTAAACTGCTCCTAGAAAATCGGCCTATTACATTAGTTGATTGGAGCACTTCGAGATAATGTAATGGTTGGCACGCTTGTTTCGTTAAATATTTTAAGACTGGTTAGTAAATTCGAACATCGCTGGGTGTTCCAACACATTCGTTGTTGTGTGACATCTAAGCTGCTCCTAGAAAATCGGCCTATTACATTAGTTGATTGGAGCACTTCGAGATGATGTAATGGTTGGCACGCTTGTTTCGTTAAATAATTTAATTCTGGTTAGTAAATTCGAACATCGCTGGGTGTTCCAACACATTCGTCCTTGTGTGACATCTAAGCTACATTTATAAAATCACCATACTTTCGGTTAAAAATATCAAGAATATACCTCTTCCCTGTTCTACTTGGTTACGTGACGTAATGGATAGGTAATGAATATGTATACAAATTTGTTCCTCCTCACTGGAATGTGATTGGCTAGTGTCAGCCATAAATGTAGACTACGGCGAGGACGTGCAGAGATCAATCACTAGAGGTCTACCGGTCTTCGACTAAAGATCTACCACTAGAGATCTATGGCTGTTAACTACGCCTCAGAAGACTTCATACAACGAGTACAGTCTCATACGTCTACGTTCTAGATTGTTCTACACGGTTCACTCAGTTAATTGCCATACGTGATACACGCTTTGGGCGATCATGTCTCGAAAGAGACATGACACTGGGCAGAAGATTATCAAGCAATAGGTTTCCATTGCTTTCTGCGGTAGACTTGTTGCCAGACAAGGCTATAGAACCCAATCTGTTCTGTTATTTAACCCATAACTGGAAGGAAAAAACTGTTTAATACCTTTCCCAATGGTATTTGCGTGTAAGTGAATGCAATGAATTCAACTGGAACATTTGCATAAACCACTTAACTACCTCGAATGATATATATATATATATATATATATCACTTTCCGGGATATGTCATTACCATATCAAGGTGAAAACACCAAACTGCAGATTGAAGTTGTCAGAATATATGACGTTCGGGTCACTATTGTTCCAGTTATCATTGGTGCGTAGGAGTCTACTCCACCAAAAATAAATGTCTGTATTGCAAAATTCGTACTAAAGCCTACTACCACGTCGCTTCATTTAGACCCAAACGCGGATGGGAATGGCCAAGGACGTATTCCAAAAGCTAAGCAGAATAGTGAAAGACAGGAAAATCTCGTTTGAAACAAAGAAAAGAGTGCCGAGCTCGTGTATGGCAGCGTATTCTGGGCAGATCACTTCTAAAAAGATTAACGGATAGACTCAAAGCAACAGAAATGTGGTCGTACAGAAGGATGCTGAATGAACAATGGACGAGATTTTGAAGAGAATGGAAACAAAATGGAAACTTATACTTAACATCAGGAAGAGACTGTTGAATATTCTGGGACAAAGTGATGAGGAAAGATGGCTTGGTGAATCTGATACTCACGGGGTGCATAAATAGCAGGAGGGACAGGAGAATACAGCGCACATTTTTCTTGATGAGCTTAAGCAAATAGATGACAGAGCAGGTTTTGGAATAAAACGTATATTAAGAACTATAAAGAACAGGATGATGTGGATCGCCATGATCGCCTACGTCTCAAATAGACACAGAATATAAAAGAGGAAGACGAAAAGGACTCTAATGCCTCAGAAGGCAATCCTGCTTGTCACTGCAAATATTCTGTTGAAGTTTCTGTACGGCTTAATTTCTGTACGGCACCCATAACGCAATGACTCCGATTGAAAAAAAAAACCGTGCTAACGAAGAATATAATCTGACATAAATTTAGCTTCATTGTGTAAGCGCATTGATATAAATATCGGACGGAGGTAGTGTCAAAAATATAACAGACTCAAGATTTAGAGGGTGAATTCAGAGAGTCACGTGACGACCGAATATAAGCTTATCAGGTGAAGAGCGGTAGACGTAGGATGAAAAAATAAAAACCACGTGATCCCAACAAGGAAAAGTAAGTATTACATATAGGGTGCTCTCTAGTAAGACAAAAACGTTCGTTCCTGAATTTAGTGACATATTCATTTTGAGTTCAATTCCTTGACCGGGTATTGGACTCATTGGAACAAAGACAAGCAATAACTAAGCACTAACAAATAAGACGTAAACGAGACATATCTCTAGAGATGGTCAGCTGAAAGAGAACAATTTATCCTCAGAGACTGAATAAAGACTTCAGTTTAAATTTGTAAGTTTGGACAATTATCTGTGTGGCGAAATTTTCGTCGAGTTGTTGTGGCCTGTTTGGACCAGGAAGAAAGACACGGAAAGAAGAAGGTAGGTTCAACAGTGTATTAGAATAACAGAACATATATACAAGTAAGAGTGTTAGTAATCGGCAAATAGAAGTGTAAATCCAAACTCTATAGTTACGCTGAGTCTCGAATGTCTTACGACTGACTCTAGATTGTCTGTAGACTGTCTCACGACTGTCACTTGACTGCCCCACAGCTGCATCCCCGGAAGTTAAGAGTATTAGTAATCAGCAAATAGAAGTGTAAGTCCAAACTCTATAGTTACGCTGAGTCTCGATTGCCTTACGACTGACTCTAGATTGTCTGTAGACTGTCTCACGACTGTCACTTGACTGCCCCACAGCTGCGTCCCCGGAAGGAAAGAGTGTTAGTAATCAGCAAATAAAAGTGTAAGTCCAAACTCTATAGTTACGCTGAGTCTCGAATGCCTTACGACTGACTCTAGATTGTCTGTAGACTGTCTCACGACTGTCACTTGACTGCCCCACAGCTGCGTCCCCGGAAGTTAAGAGTATTAGTAATCAGCAAATAGAAGTGTAAGTCCAAACTCTATAGTTACGCTGAGTCTCGATTGCCTTACGACTGACTCTAGATTGTCTGTAGACTGTCTCACGACTGTCACTTGACTGCCTCACAGCTGCGTCCCCGGAAGTCACTCAGGTTATTATTTATTGACGGAGGAAAAGTCTATTCCTATAGATAGGCACAATAATAATCATCCATATTTAAATATTTTAAAATTTCTCAGACATTCATAGAAAATGTCAATCACGTTAATTCTTTAAAAGTTTCTGCCTAATTTTGCAGTATAATAATCTCATAAAGTTATTAAGTTCAATACCTGGAAAGAGTGATTTAGACCGGGATTTATTGGTAACAAGGTGAGAACTGATCAGTACTAAAGAAGAAAAACTTGAGATATCCCTAGAACATATATTTCCAGGAACAGGGAAACGAGAACAATATATATCCAAAAAGAAAAGAATACTGGAAGGTTACACAAAAGCTGTACACTTACTTTAGCGGCAATTTAGCTGCAATAAATACTTTGCCAAGTATTGATGACAAAAGAACCATTTTATTTTCATTTAGAATTATCCACTAGGCAATAAATACTAAAAATAACATGAAATACATAATTTCTTTGAAAAAACTGGGGTGGCCTAATAATTATAGCCGGTAGTATATATATATATATATATATATATATATATATATATACGCTCTCACATCCTGATTGAGCACTCTGGAAAAATAGTAGACTTTGATAAACAGTAGCTACTCTGGCATCTACGCATCGCTCATTCAGTGAAATGAATTAGAGCGCGCTGGCTATTGGGCGCGTATAATGATATGTCTTTTTAGTCTGCCGACATCCACAGAACGCCCATAGACCAGGGGTAGAGTCGACGACTGACGCCATTTCGGTCGGGTTTCAATCCTGGGTAAAAAAGCAATCGGAGTGTAACCGTACTGATGAGCTGTGATACGGCGAAACAGATCTGTCTGCGGATGACAATATATATATATATATATACTGCTGGCCATAATTATTAGGCCCGTCCAATGTTTAAAAATAATTAAGTATTTCATAATATTTTTAGTATTTATTGCCAAGTGAATAATTATAAATGAAAATAAAATGTTTCTTTTGTTAATACTGCACAATAACATGTGCAGCAAATGAATTTATAAATATTTAATAATTACCTCTATTGCAGTTTCATCAATGAAAGAATAAAGAAAATTAAGGGTGATTCGGATGAGTTCATCTTTGCTTCCTTGCCTTGTAAAATTTTGCAATGTAATAATAACAAAAGAACCATTCTATTTTCATTTAGAATTATCGTCTACAAATAGTATGAAATACATAATTTCTTTTAAAGAATTTGGGTTCCCTAATAATTATGGCCGGTGGTGTATATGATATTGATTATTGTACAACCTTTTCAAAGAACCGTGAAGATACGTACAGAAACAGAAATGTGATTCTACAGAAGGATTTTGAAGATCCCATGAATGAAACATATGTGCAACGATTAAGATTTAGATAAAATAGAATCAAAAATATATACAATTTTTAAGGAGGAAAACAGTTGAAATTTCAAGGGAGCATCATGTAGAAAGAATGTTTGGAAAATCTCAGACTCACAGAACGGATAGAAGACCAGAAGGACAGAAGAAATTAATGTATAAAATATTTAGTGAACTTGTGCAAATGGATGACGGAACAAGGTTTTGTAGAAATAACAAAGACAGAAGAAAGCAATTTATGGATGACGAGCAACAAACTGACAAGATAAAGAAAGCCGTATTTGGCAAAGGAAAATGCAAAAAGCATTTTCTCTGGCGTAAACAAGGATTAAACAAGACAAATTAATAACAGAAGATACGGAATATCAATGATTTTCCATAAACAACAATGAAATACAGTATATTGATCTGTAAATTTTTTTTCATCATCCAAGTTATTATATATATACTTGGACAAATATATATAGGCGTAGGGATAGAGCGATGATGGTTGACATGCTGGCCTTGAAGAGGATTAGTATATTTGAATGATTTCATGAAAGATGAGGCAAATCTAGAGAAATCATTTCTCTCAATCTCTATTCTCACCCGCTCTCTCTCTCTCTCTCTCTCTCCATACACACACACACACGTGCATATATATATATATATATATATATAATGTTTTAGCAGTTAGAATTTTGAGCACACACGTAAAAAAATGACACCGTATATCGATAAAAATTACAATTTACATGTTTTAATTTACTGTGTTTTCTTAAAAAAGTAGTAGAATTTGCAAACCTATTGTTATAGTTATTTTAGAACATTGTTACTATACTAATAATTAATTTTTTGCGCCAGGAAGTAAAGCTAGCTATTATTTTATTCCCAAACAAAACTTAATTACTGAATGAAAGAAAAGAAATTATGACTAAGTGTAGCCATACTAAAAAGTACCTATTAGGTTCATGGATGAAAACGTTATAATTTCTTGTAATTTAAAAAAATTGCGTGTTCAAAAATACCCCGTTACGTGAGCGTTCAAAAAATACAACTGTGTACTGGCCAAATTTTATTATGACCAAACATTAAGTAATTACATCATTAAAGCGTGTCGCTATATATATATATATATATATATATATATATATATATATATACAAGTATGGGTGGAATAATATTCCCCATCCAAAGAAACACTATTTTTAAAAAAGTGCTCAATACAAAGTAGAGCTAATAATAATAATATTTATTAATAAATTATAACATTGATATGTTATAATATCACTACAAAATAGCTACTTTTGTAGTGATATTATAACATATCAATGTTATAATTTATTAATAAATATTATTATATATATATATATATATATATATATATATATATATATATATATTATTAGGCAACCCCAACTTTTTAAAAGAAATAATGTATTCATACTATTTTTAGTATTTATTGCCAAGTGGATAATTCTGGTCGACAAGATAATTGCACAACTTGACCCACACAAAGCGAGCGGCGGTGACGGAATCCCAGTCATAATACTGAAGAAATGTGCCCCAGAACTCTCCTCTGTCCTCTCTAAACTCTATAACCTCTGCCTATCTGCTTCCTGCTTTCCTGCCTGTTGGAAGTCCTCCTGCGTAGTTCCTATATTTAAGAATTCTGGCGAACCCTCAGACCCCGCCAATTACCGTCCTATTAGTCTCCTTCCAATCTTTGGCAAAGTTTTCGAAGCCATTATCAACGCCGAGGTGATTCAGCATCTTATGGCCAACGGGCTTCTCTCTGACAAACAGTACGGGTTTCGCTTCACCAGGTCTACTGCTGAAATGCTAACGACCATTACCGAGTACATATACCGGGCACTCGACAAGAATGGTGAAGCCCGAACCGTTGCCTTGGATATCTCCAAAGCATTCGACAGGGTCTAGCATGCTGGCCTCTTGTGCAAACTGCGGAGCTATGGGATAACTGGACATCTTTTTGACCTCATCCGCACATTGAAGGTGGTATTAAATGGGCATGCCTCCCAAAACTACCATACGAACGCGGGCGTCCCTCAAGGTTCCATCCTAGGTCCCACGCTCTTTCTGATCTACATTAATGATCTCCCCGACACCATTAGATCCCAAGTTGGCATGTATGCCGACGACACAACAATCTACTCTCGCATCGATCAGAAACCAGGTCTGGACGACAAAGTGAACCTCGTTGCCGTACTTGAAAGTGACCTCCAATCCGTAGTGGCCTGGGGTAGGAAATGGTTGGTAAATTTCAATGCCTCAAAAACAAAACTGTTATCAACTAACCACCATAGACAATCGCATCTACCTCCCATTAGCATGGGACAGGCTAGCCTCCCAGTGAGTAAAATACTACGCCTCCTTGGCCTTACACTCTCGGTGGGCCTCAAATGGAATGACTATATTGAATCCATTGCCAAATCTGCTGCTATGAAAGTCGGCTCCCTGTGCAGGGCCCGGAAATTTTTCCCACCTGAATCTGTTCTGCACATATACAAATCTACCATCCGCCCGTGTATTGAATATTGCTGGCATATCTGGTCGGGTGCCCCTGCTGCTCTCCTTGGGCTTCTTGACAAAATACAAAGGAGGATCTGTAACGTGGTTGATACTGACTTGGCAGACCGGCTGCAGCCGCTCTCTCACCGGCGTGATGTGGCTTCCCTGTGCCTCTTCTACAAGTACTTTCATGGCTTCTGCTCCGATGAGCTTAGATCACTGGTGCCGCCTAAGCACGAATTTACACGAGATACTAGATTAGCAACTAGGTCCCACCCTTTTACAGTTAAACAAATAAGATGTAAATTCTACTCCAACAGCTTCTTTTCTCGCGCTTCCCGCCTGTGGAACTCCCTTCCACAAGTCTGCTTTCCCGACAGTTACAATCTCCAGGTGTTTAAATGTAGGGTCAATAGACACCTCCTATCACACTAACTCTCAATTATTCTCAGAACACTCTCATCTACCCAACCCTCATTCTCAGTATCCTTACCCGCCTATCACCCAGCCTCTGACATTTCCTATATTTAATCAGCCTTTCTCCACTCTACGTAGCCCCCTGCACAGTAGTGGCAGTGACATGCCTTGGTCTGGGTAAAACGCTTATAAAAAAAAAATAGAATGGTGCTTTTGTTATTATTACATTGCAAAATTTTACAAGGCAAGGGAGCAAAAGCAAACGAGTCTGAATCATCCTAAATTTTCTTTATTCTTTCATTGATGAAACTGCAATATAGGTAATTATTAAATATTTATAAGTTCATTTGCTGCACATGTTATGGTGCAGTATTAACAAAAGATCCATGCTATTTTCATTTACAATTATTCACTTGGCAATATATACTAAAAAATTGTATGAAATACATCATCTTTTTAAA